>LYUA01000131.1:49169-60256 GCA_002093875.1 Calopteryx splendens
GATGTACAGCAGATGGTACAAAATGGACTATTTTTGAAGCAGGCGAAGAAAATGTAGGAGGCAGAGAGTCTCAAAACCTATTGAGAGAATTTCTTGGTCCCTCCCCGTAAGCTAAGAGCAATATAGACGAAGATAGTGCTAAATCTGCGTGGAAATATTAGTATTTTTACAGTATGTTGGAATGTTAAGAACTAATTCGGCTGCCAAAATCTCTTTCAGCATTCAGCCATTCTTTTACACTCACATTTGACTAACATTCCATTCTTTGGTTCAGGTGAGTAGACAATTGAAGTATCATGTTGGCATTGCTACACGAAATGTGTGGAAATGAGTTTTTACGCCACCTTTTCTTCTTTTTAAGCCACCGAGACTTATTAAAAATAAAACTTGTTCCACTAAAAAGTAATCAATGTCTAATTTAGAAATACGGCGTTCAATGTTATCCAATCAATTTAATTAATAAAATTATATATTTTGCTTTTACCAAACTGATTTCCGAACACACCTTTAAAAAACTATACTTTTATGAACTTTCCGCAAAACAAAGTGGAACAACTGAGTCAACGTTTAGAATTAAACCACACAACACAAACAATGAACAAAAAAATTGTGCTGTAGGAAAAAGATTATGTGCCCTCTTTTGACAACGGTGATCCTAGTTAACAACCGTCACGGCCAAACTTTATAGCACACATGGTAAACGACCCGTTTATATATTACTGAACATAAGAGATTTGTTTTGAATGTAAGGAATGGGGTTTGAAAAGGTCTTTGCTTCCTCTGGCAATTGCCTAGTCAACAAAGAGTGTTTCACCCGCTGAATTTCTTCGATATCTCAGTATCTCATAGTCAAAATCCCTTTAGTTTATCACTCAGTGTTCTCCAACAGTCGCGAATTCATTCACGCCTTTGACTCTTAAAGGATACAAAATTACAGCATTATTACTTAAACCACCGAAGAACAAGTTATTATAAGAAAAAAATCCTTTTTTTTTCGCCAGAATTCACAAGGTAACTGAAGGGCATTTTTAACAGTTGATGGCGTCCCGCAAGGACGTCACGTTTACAGTAGGAAGGAGGCCTTCGGCAAACTCAGTAACCTTTCCGGTTTTCCATTATTACGTGACAAATTCTTGAGTTTACTGAAATGACCTATTTGCGTTTATTTTTTACGTGAAATGACTGGTAAAACATTAAGTAAATGTGCACCTGAGTGGTAAAATAAGGGAAATGGTAAAATTGTGGATAAAAAACCAAATTTTTCCTCACACGATCCGTGAGGAGGTATGGAGGAATCTTGCGTCGATAAATTTAATTTAATTTTACAGCTATATGAGATGAATGAGAACCCAAATGGATGCCGCTCCCGTCTAATTTAAAACTAGCTCCCGATTGAAATACGCTAGCTACAATAAAATTTAATACAACAATGTACGCGGAATCCTGGTAATACGACGTCAAATACAAAATAGAGTAGCAAGGAGATATTCTTTACACGTGTGAAGAATTCGACAAACATATGAAACCTTATGAAAGGGAGAACTAATATATTGCGTGTTTAATTGAGAAAAACAAGATTTTTCGCGGAAATTATTTGAGAGAAAAAATTCATGTGAATAGTAAAACAATCAACGATACGTGAGAAAGGGCGAGTGGTTGCTGGTGAGTGGCTCGTTAATTAAGGCTGTGGTGCCGAATGTGACCTATTGCTCTTTGCGGGGTAGCCGGATCACACGCGAGGATCAAACAAATTAAGCTTACTCCCCACATTGTCCCCCCCCCCTCTGCCCCCGCAACGGCACCACCCATTCCCGCTCCCAACCCTCCCGCGGTCGCACCAACCCTGTCGTCTCTCGCGGCATACTGCACTCTGGCCTCCACCGGGCGTTTTTGACCCCTGAAGTGGTAACCCTTTGACCCCTTCTTTCTCCCTTTCCCACACCACGATTTCCGAGGGGGGGGAGAGAGAGAGAGAGATGGGGGAAGCTGGAGTGGTGGTAGGGACACGAGTGTCACCCCTCTTCGAGTCGTCTTCATTCGAAACGGGAGGGTATTCTCATCGAGAATGCTATCGGAGTTGAATAAAATCCGCCCCAACGAAAATGTTTGCATTCTCAAAGGCTTACGTACACACTCCAACTCGAGGCGTAGAAAACGAAGGGGACATATTTCCATGATATCAACCAGTTTCATGCAAGTGAAGTTGCGTATCTTTCGGCGCGTCCATGAAAGACATATAATTTATATAATTAAAAATTTATATAATTTCTGTATATTTTAACACGATAAATTTAGATTATAATTACCTTTATCAAGTTTTCATTCAATTCAACTTAAAAAAAAAAAAATTATTTAGTAGAAGAGCTAGAGCCTCCGCAGAGAATCTCAAATGGGGGAGAGTGGAGCCAGCCATTCCAAATTCAGGATGACGTCATCAATAGATGGCCCATAAAAAGTTAGGGATACTTGAGAAAGCATTCTTAAGCATTTCCATGAGTTCCAAAAGTTACATCATATTTACTGCTTAGTTTCCTTTAAATTACAACCTTCACCGCCTTTATTTAATTGATGGTCATGAAAGAATTTAGAATATCTTACATTACATAAATCACCTCACATATCTCACACCATCATAAAAAATAATTGGAGAGGAAGCAAACAATCGAAGACTGACTGAAACAGGGTAGCAACCGTAACTTTTCATGGGTTCATTTTCGATTAAATGTACGAAATAATGGATAATTATTGGCACACCTTTTATGACTCCATTCCACTCAACCATTTCTGAAAAACGACATTATGGCCGCTTGGATATTTTCTTGAAAAAGAACACGCCAAAGAAAACACAGTCAGGAGGAACGTCCCCAATAAAAAGACCAATCAACAGAACGACATCCGCCCTCCGCGGGTGGAACTTATTGCGAAATGGTTTCGAACAAAAGGCTGACGGAAATATTCCGAGCCGCGTAGGTTGTCTGCAGGATAAGATAGGGAAGAAATATGAAACTACCTTAACTGAATTTAAGTAATAAAATCGACCTCGAGAAGCGGGAATGTATTCACCAGCGAAAGGGAAATAAAAAGGGGTGACTCAATATGGATTAATAGCCGAAGGGGGAAAGGCGTGTCTAGCGTCCTCTCCGCTTCTTGAATATTTCAACTTTCAATTTTTTTTGCGTCTTAGGAATAACTCTAGGCAATAGTCACGTCAGAGGGAATAACACCACAGAATTCAGATGGACTTCTATTCCCAGATGTTATTCCCACTGGTAGATTCCCACTGGTGATTCCCAGATGTTATTCCCACATATAATGAACAAATTTATCGCGTCTTAAAATAATATCATGATAATAATCAGTAAGAGTAAATATTTAAATCAAATTTGGTTAATTATTTTTATGTGGGAAAATTTTGTTTAGATTTGGCACGGTAATTGAAGGTTTTTGAGGTTAAGAAATGGAATAAAGACTTAGCTGCTAGTAGAAATTCTTAAAAGGTAGGAAGATGGAGATAGTGATATGGACGGAAAGGAAAACAGAACTAAGAAGTTCTAGGCTTGATGGGGGAAGAGAGAAGGTTATTGGAAGAAATCCAAAGCAGGCAGGAAAAGCGGATGCAGGGCGCATTAGGAGACAATAGATTGTTGAAAACTGCGAAAGAAGTGAGAATATTGAGTAAGCGAGGTGGAGGGAGGAAAAGATTAATGTTGGACGGAATGAAGGCAGAAGGTATGAGGAGTTGAAGAATCTTTATTGTTGCGTAGATTTATGACTTCAAGTGTCATTTTAAGCGGGGCTCAGAAATCTCTGTCCATCGAAAATATCCTTAACCGGCAGACAACCTTTAATAATAATAGTAATATCATATAAACCCGGAATTTCCTCGTTTTGCAATTTTTAGGCTCAGAATACACTCTTTACTACGCAGGAATTTTTCATACAGTCTTCACTTGAAAATGAACTTTCATACTGAACTACTTGTAGCGTGCTTGAGAATCAAAGGGTGCTTTGACGTATTTGAACGCAGGAGAAAAATAAAACCCATTTTCTTATGTTACGAGTAAACCAATGCTTTGATGACCTTATGCTCGTAAAACCAATTAAAATTAATAATACTACAACTCGGTTAATCTGATAGCCGCCTCTCCAAATGTACAAGTGGAGATTTTAACACTGAACACTGCTGCATTGTGACCATCCCGGTGCTAAAACTGAATGTTTGTCTCCTGGTGATTAAGAAAGCAGGAGTTGTTTCGAAGAATGATTTTGCACCGTTTCAGGAGCCACGAGAGCACCATCTCACCAAAATTTCACTCAATCGCGATGATGGCGAATATAGTGGACAGGTTTCACGTGAAATGCCATTTAGATAAAATTTAATAGATATACCACAAAAACTCGTACGTATCCACGCGAGGTACAGCGGGCGTGTCTGGACACACCCGAATTCACACTATCGTTCTCAGAAGTGTCACATTGGCAAACTTATTTTCTACGAAGCTTACGACCAGTGATGTCAGAAATTTCCTCACTAATAATACCACAGCCTAAGAAATTGGCATTTACCCAATGGAATTCGATGAATACTTTTACATTAACTTAGAAAGATCAAATAAGCTAGAATGTTAGCCCTTGAATACATACAATCACATTTATGCCTAATCTTCAACAGCTTCCAAGGCATTGCCTGTTCGGAATTCGGCCTTTTTGCCTTGGCATTAATTTCCATCAGTTTCCTTCTAGCAGACGTACGATACGAACTCCATCTCTTTCTCCATGTTCTTGAAGAATGCAGCTCTGGGACGTCCTCGTTTTCTTCCCAACCACTTTTCCTTAAAATATGTTGGCTAAGAATTGATTGCCTAAGTAAATGACCGAACAGATTTTCCCTTTTTGTTCCTATTATTTTTAAAACCCATCTCTTTTCTTTAACGTGTTCTTGAAATTTTTCATTACTTATTCTTTCCACCCAAGTTGCCCTCGTCTGCTTTCTCCAAATCCACATATCAATTGCCCCAAGCCTATTTATTTCCGCTTTCCTGATTGTCCGTGTCTCACATCCGTATGTTATATAGCACGCTCCAAAGAAACGTGTTAGTGATCTTTTTCCAGGCCTCCATGCTTACATGATTATTAATTAATAAATGGTTTTTATTTTGTAACACAGTTGTGCCTTTGTTTCACATTTACTTTTGTTTTCAATGATGCTGCATAGGTAGCAGAAATGTTCAAACCGATCCAAGATTGCATTGCCTAGTTCATATCAAATTTTAGATTTTCTTTTCTCTTTCCTATCACCATTTTTATTGCTTTCTTCTCATTAATCTTCAATTTAAAATCTTCTAGGGTTTTAGACAGACAGATATGAATTTATCATTTTATCCGTGTTTTTTTTCAGTCTGTGATTATTACCATATCATCTACGAAACGGATAATGTGAATAAGTCTTCAATTAATTTTCACGCCTTTGGTATTTTCTTTCATTCTTTTGATAGCCTCTTTTATGAACAAGTATCACAAGAGGGCAGCCTAAACTCACGCTCCTTATTCTTGTGTCTATTTATGTCAATTTGTCTCCAAATCATACCTAATATTCACTCTAAACATGTTGAGGCACGCTCAAATAAATATTTTTGTGCACGCTTATTTTATCGGGTTAGTTATTTACCTAATTTACCTTTATATTTTAGTAAATTTTCTATTAATGATTTATGATTCCACTTTCCATTCGAAGGTCACACTTTTCAAAATGGCAAAATGACTTTAAAATGCTTTTAATTGGGTTTCGAACCCTGAAAATTGTGAATACAAAAGTAATCATCAATTAGCTTGCGTACGTGACTGATCGAATATGCGGCCATTGTTTATTCACTTCGCCATTTTAAGTTAGCATGCATTACGCATACCGGGGGCTAAAAATAATTCCAGACTCAAGGCCACAGTATAAATGCAATTAATTTCATGGGATGTTAACAATGACAGCACCTGAACTATAATGAACCTAAATGCATTAAACGTGGTCCGAATACTAATGCTACATACTATGCTTCATCTACAAGCATGCATGTCATACAGTGTTATGACAATAAATAATGAAAATTACCCAGATAATCCTTCTATCATTTTACTGTACCTTCACTATTTTTTTAAATTGCCATCTTGGTCAGAATGAAAATTTCTTATCCATATAAATAACTTATGAATGATGATATTTTTTAAAATTCTCATAAAACCTTAAATATCGACTGATTTTCAATCGAATATGATAAGTCCCGTATTTCTGACTAGATCTAAAAAAATTTGTCCACGCTAGTAATTGTGATTATTGCGTCCTCTAGAGCCTGTATTAATAATATAACATAAAATATAAGTAAATATGGATTAAGGCAGTTACCCGTATGTCAACGAACACCGCTCACCAAAATACTTCCCCCATTCCTTTCAATGCCCTTCCGATGCTTCAAGTTATCTTAAATGTTTTTTCTTCTTTTTCTTTCGATGAAAATGCATCAATAGAAAAAAGTCAAAGTGAGGTTGAAATTTGTATCCGTGAATAACGATTTTTAATCTATTATCTTTATCTCACTAATGTTAAAATGTAATAAGAAAAATTTAGCTTAATTTAAAAAATAATTACCTATTAATAACACTTTTTTAAATGAGACGAGCAGCTCAAATGAGGATAAAAAGAACAGCACAGGGTTTATCTCTTAAGATCCGGTGAAAGTCCCAAAATGGTCTAAAGGGTTTTTGGATGATGATAATGAAACTACGTCAAGATGATGAACGATGATTAGACAGAAGCCCATGACTCTTCGTGTAGATGTATAATTTAAAAATACGATAGCATTAATACATTTCATGGTCTAATAGCAGATAAAAGGGAATTTTTTCCTTTCAATCTCTGTCACTCAGGAGTGCCCACAACCCCGATTACATCTAATGGACCTGAAGATGAAAAAAACGACACTGGGGTTTATATTTGAAACCATTCCGATTAATTGTTCCATATTTGTTACGAATGTCCGGGAAGGTTCGAGTCACTAATATACCAAGTTTTTAGCTTGCTAGATAGAAAAAGATGAGTTACAGATATTTGAATGAAATTATGCTTCTCACCTTGATGTTTGTCAAACACCAGCCAATTCTCTTAACAGAATAATTAATAATGTGTCTTCAGATTATACTACAAATAAGGCGTTTGTAATATTCGTCCTCACATAAAAATATCTGATTCTAGGAAATATCAACTATCACGATCTGTAAATAAAAGTAGTTAAGCCTTAATATTATTTTATCCACCAGTTATATCTCTTATTTGATCTGGAACAATGGTAAAACATTAACATTTTAATTATACAATACTTGTGGAATCCTTTATGGGAAACCTCGGTTTCAAAGACTACATTCCTATAATGGTGACATCATCAGCGTGAGAAATCTGTTTCTTTCACGAGAAAAAAATCATAATTCTGTCCCTAAAAATTGATTCAATTGATAAGGATATTAATATTTATTCTGGTGTATATTTAAATGATATTCCATACCTTCTTCAACGCATTAGTTACTACTACTAGAGAGAAAGACAGAAAAGATGTATTTTGCTCCTTAGTGTAGGTTCCCAAATATGACCCTTCTTCTCCACGCCTAACTACTGTTCAGGAGCGAAGCCAAGGATCCCCAGGGGGAGTTTTATTAATCTCCGGGGATCAAGGAATCGCGTACTTAACTATATCTGAATACTAGAACCTAGATGGATAAATTGGAACTATAGAATTTGGCCAAAATTTCATAGTGTTGTGTCACAACATTATTCAGTTACAAAGAGTTACCAATTTTTAAAATAATTTTGCTCTTTTTACTCTCTCTAAGTTTAAAATATTGATAATATCATAGAGTAAATATCTAGGTGTTTATATCTAGATTTAGGTCAGATAGTATGCCGAAAACCACCGGAGGTTGACGGATAATAGTCAGTAGTGATAATTAAGGGAGATGCCTTACTTATGACCCAAGGAAGCAGCGAGAGAAATGACGGGTGAAATGACAATATGACGTATCGATGAAGACTTTTCTTCATCAATACGAGTACGAGTTCACTACAGTACGACGTAATTTTAAGCGATCATTCATCTTCACGTGTTTCAGACCGGCATTAGGTTTGCCTTTAATAACCATTTTCAGTACGTCTTTAAAGGTGAACTCCTGTGGGTCGATTTCTATCTATGGTACTAATGTAGGACACTGGGTTTAGTTGGGTAAGGAATTCGTACTGAAGTTCGTTCGTACTAAATTCATCCTTTTGTGTATTTGGTGGAATTTGTGGGTGTGTTACTTGATTATAATTTGTTTATATTGCTAACCATTGGAGGCTGAAATGTTTCATATTACCTAATCCGGTTCGGGAGGTAGATAATACGGAGGGAGTTTGCAATTACTGGTGGTGTTAGTCGATGGAAAAGGATTAAACGGGTCAAAAACTATGTCTGACTGTATTAAGGATGGGTATATTGCTATTTTAATTCTCACTAAGAAAGGAAAATATCTTAAAGGACTGTCTAATTTTGCTAGGTGGATTCAAATTCTCAAAATAAAGTTTCTGCTTTTGTTTATGCCTAAAATGTATGCATACCTATAGCTTTCATGGCAATCTCAAATTCTGCTTCAATTTTGAAAATGAAAAAACTTCATCACAAATAAATAAGTGTAAAATAAAATAAAAATTATAAATAAGTAATAATGCTACAGTCGGTATTCCATCCATGCTGTTCCATACACAAATGTATGCAAGATATCTATCTATCTACAGTTTCGCAAACTAACCTCAATCTCTCCTGAATCCTATCTACTAAAGGGGCGAGTTCGAAGGGTTTTGTCACCGAGGAGTCAAAATTGAATTAAAAAATCAAGACGTTAAGACAGTCAATTAGACTGCTAAATTCACTATCGAGAAGGAATATGATCTGACATTCGATAGGAGGAAAATATATAGCTGAACAACAAGGCACGTTGAACCGTCGTAAAAATTAAATCACATTTGCGCGCGTGCATTATCCTGGCACCACAAAGAGGGATAGACTTTAAAATCGGTGCGCTCCAACCCAGGAGGAAAACATAAACTCCGCCCAATTAAATCGTAAAAAGTTCAAATGGGAACAATTCACTTTCGCTTCGAGACATGGCGAAACATCCCGGCGTTACAGCGGAAGGTAGCAGGGCCACGAAAGCCATGATGCTGGGTCCTCCCACGAATTGCCTTTCTTCTTTTGAAACGGCCCCCACAACGGGTTTACGGTGGCTCCGAAATAAATCCATCAGCTAGTTTTCCATGCAACCACTCCTCGGCAGAGAAAAATTTATTGCACTCGACGCGGAATGAGAAATCACAATAAACGCACAATGGAAACATCCATCTAATCGAGATGAGATATGGGCACTGCCTGGAGACCGGTGCCGAACGTTTCGCTGAATGACGAAGGGAGAGGAAAGGTGAGGCGAGGCGAAGAGAGAGAGAGAATGAAACGAGGGGAGAGGAGGAAAAGACAGGAAGGGAGTCAAGAAAACACTGATGGGGTGGAGAAGATGAAGAGCGAAAATAAACGAAAAGCGAAGGCAGGAACTTGTAGTCAAGGTGGCGGCTAGTAGAAGGAATAGGGAACATGGGAGGGGCGGGCACACGCGTGGAACCATAGGTAAACTCCAAAGTCACCACAGGAATGTCCAAGAAAAATATCTACTTTCATTAAAACCTAGCTGTTAACTTTGATGGATTTGTGCACAGCGCCGTAAGAACTTAGAATTGATTTCGGATTAAACCCGATTCCGCGTTAATCCAACCGAATAAGAATGAAAAAATAAACAATGAGCCAGTGAATGCTCTTTAGCCTACTCGAAGACGTGCGTAATTAATGCTTAATTCAAGGCATTTAGTGTTTTTATTTCACTTGCTAATTACTATATTATTATCCAGTAAAACTAAATGATGAGATCAATGGTCATTTTTGAAATTTTAGTAGTTTTAAATAAAATTAGATACAGCACCATAAAGGAATAAATTAATTAATACACAGTCAACTTCCCATATCCACGTGTAAATCCAGTCAAGACGAATCCGGCCTCTCTATGGTACCGAAGAGGAGGTCGGAAAAGTCCTGTCTCCATTGTTGCGATTTTATAAGTAAAAGATAGGCAAATAATTTTCGTTTCTTTACTAAATTGATTCACTTCGAAGCAACCCTGATTTATGCATTGCATGACGAAAGGTACAAATTTAGGTAAAATATTACACAGTTCTATCATAGAATTATATAAAGCCTCTTGAAATAATCGTGGTAGCCGTTTTTTTTGTTTCGCTAGTTCCCTTCGCATTTCATGACAGTTCATTGCTCCACAACATCCATGCCCGAGGCATAAATTGAACATTAACTTCGAGTTCAATTACAAGCGCGCTAAATCCAACTGGGAGACGCCCATTCCGCCCACAGAAATAAAAAAGAATAATAAATAAATCCTGGTTTACGTTTTACTGCACGTTTCAGCCCCTTGCCATCACCGGCATCCGGCACATGCATTATGATATCATAATGTTGTTGGTGACACTTTGAATTAGAAACGAGCAGTCAGTACACCATAAGGGTGGGGAGGAGGCTGCACCAACGCCATTTCACTTGCTCTCAAATGGTGTCCCAACAGGTCCCGCCCTGGACGATTGATTTTATCAGGAATAATTGGTGTTCGAAACGACTTCGACCCCACAGTTCCGCCGTGAATGGGCACAAAATTGACTCCTGCAGCCAGCCGCTGAATGTATCCGGAAACGAAAAAAAAAATACCGACACGACAAAAGGAAAAATAAATCCTCGAAAGGGAAACGAAGGAGAGAAAAACCACCCAAGGGAAAGAAACGGAAAAGAGAGAAAGAGAGAGAGAGACGGACGGACGGAGGAGGGGGAGAGAAGACTGAGGAGAAAGAGAGAGAGAAGACTGAGGAGAAAGAGAGAGAGACAGAGAGAGGGGGGAGGAGAACGGCTGATGGGAGGAGGGTGGGGCGTGATGGGCGGAAGAGGGAGGAGGAGGGGTGGGGGATG
>LYUA01000131.1:124367-135385 GCA_002093875.1 Calopteryx splendens
ACTTTTCCTCCAGTCTATTCGCCGGGAAAACCTGAGATCCTTCATTACATTGACTTACGTTGTAACCAATGAAGGACAACGGAATTAGGCGCTATTTAATACTGACCTTAAATTAAGACAATGTTAAACGTAATTAGACATATCTCATATCCTATATCACCATGATATTTACGATACTGCTCAGTTATCGAAAAATAAATTATTATTTTGAAATAAGAAATACTTTATTTTTAATACTTTATACTCCCATTCCCCTCCTCGTAGAGGAAAAGGGTACTCGTCTCAAATCCTCATGGTATGTGGAAATCATAATTCACGGATAAAATAACGATAAATGTGACGAATGATGACATCTTCCCATCTCACTCTCCCCTTCTAAGTATCCAAATGTCCCCCCCCCACTTCCGTTGTTTCCCCGCCACCTTGCTCACCTCTGTATCCGCCCCTACCACATCAAATCCCACAATAAACGTACGTATTTAGCTGCTCGACATGTGTTTCTGATGCAATATTACTGATAATGCCTCAAAGATCGAAACTACTTGTGTTCATAATTCTTTATTAAATTACCTATGGGTCGTCTTCCAGTTTAATTTTAATTTAGTGATCTAGTTACTAATGTTTCGAAATAAATATATATTTTGAAAATGAAGAGCCTAAATTGAGCATCAGCGAGTCAAGTGCTGGTTAAGAGTGATCTCTGAAAATGAGGCCGGTATCCCCTTTAAAAGGTGAGATAGCGAGAACAAATATTGTTGAGAGTGAACGAAAGATAAAACTGCGCGTCTTTCAGATTGGATGAAACTCTTATCAGAAAGCGTATGGCCTGAGTAGAACGAAGCTCTTCTTTGTTTTAGTTGATGTCGACTATTATTTCTTATACCTAGTATTCATGACGATGCTGGGCATACCTTCATTATCTTATATTTTCGTCGGATGAAAACATCATTCGGCCAATGAGCAGGCGCGGATGGGGGACATCATTCTTTTCTGTATCGGTAGTTTCTACTTTAGTACTATTTCAAATTGATTTTGAATTATATGGCTCGATTTGATCGACACCATGGAGTTTTCTTATCAGAGAATTGAAAAATGGCGAAATAGGTCGACGCTTATAAATATTTACAACACCACAATCAATAGGGCTCGGATGAAATAGGTACCCGCTTGCACATTATTAATTCTGCCAAGGTAGGAGCGAGATTGAAGTGGATAAAGTCCTTATCCCGGTTAAAAATACTTTTTTTAAACAAAAGGCTAATTTTAATTGTATTATATCTGCGTATGACCTCAAACCACGATAACTAGATATTTCACCTCGATTTATTTTAGCTTATTATAATTTTTTTGGAGTCACCCAAACAAAAAAACCTCCTCTGCCACCGTTGCCACCGGTACGATGCAATATTCTAACCTTGGCGTAATCCACTGTATGCACAAATGTGTGTACATACGAAGTGAGGTGAAACTTGGGAAATTGGGGATTTGCAAAGCAATTTACGGTGGAATTTTCAAACGCCGCAGTCCCGCTGAAAGTGAAGATGAACGATGAGCGAAGACCTGAAAACATTTCGACATCGGAGATACGTGAGATCCTTGGAGCGTGAGAACGGAGCCGGGAGATGCGAATGTGACGTTAAACGATAACGTTTGTCCACAGCCTGTCCGAAGGAAAAAGCTTCGGGTCACTGAAGAAAGAATCCCGGTTGCAGGGGTCACCTCGCTTACGTACCGAAGGGGACGTCATCCTTCGTCGCGCGACCAGCCCCACCCACGAACGCGGTCATGGCGTCTGGCCAAAAACCTATCGCCATCTTCTGTGTAGAGGCGAAGGAATTCGTCGACGTGCGGCGATCCCCCATCTTCCGATCGGCTGTTACGCACGGAATGAAAGGAGGAACTACAACTCCCTGTGTTCCCAACCACCACAAATGTATAATAACGCTCCGATCCAAAAAATCTCCACGGCTCCATCTCTCTTCCTCCTTTTGTTTCTTCTTCTCCTTCTTCCCCTTCCCCTCCCCCCCAGCCTCTCTCCGGCTTCCCTCTCGAGGGTTTCAGAAAGGAGGATTCTCTCGACCCATTCATAGATCTCCGGATAAAAGTATATATACACATATATGATACATAAAAATTTATATAAAGGCGAGGGAGACTTGGCAACGTCGTGTGGGCAGCGGGTAACTTTGGAGGAAGGTAGGAGGAGGAGGGAGGGATGGAGGGAGACTCCATTTCCCCTCCTAAAGGCCTTCCCTCCCTCGAAGAGAGGGAGAGAGATCCACCCGATCCCGCATAAATTGGAGGGATTGGAGGGAGGGTTGGGGGGGAGGGAGTGAATTTGGGGAGGCACTTGGAGAAGGGGTGTGAGAGGGAGGGCATTGGGGGAGGGGAGACTATCCGGTCATCGGGAGGAGGGGCGGAGAGAGGAAAGGGTGGGGAGGAGTGGGAGAGGGAGGAGGGAGGGATAAGGTGGAGACGGTACACGGCCGAGGAGAGAGAGACCTGTTCTTCGGTAATCGCTATCTCGGTCTCGCTCATTGCGAAGGGAATGGGAGAGGGAGAAAAATATAGCGCCCGAGGGGCTGAGGGGAGTGGGTTGAGAAAAATCTCTGTTAATTCCACCCCTGTTTTACTTAGTGCGGTTTTTGACGGGTTGGCGTTGCCAAGTCGAAGGCGCCGATAGCTCGGGGAGATAAGGCCGTTCCTTTTTCTTTCACCAGCCTCCCTTGTAGTCGGGATACGTTTTTCTCGGTCACTGAATTCAGATCTGTGTTGTGAGCTGTCAGAACGAGTGGCGAATTTTAAAATCCGACTGATTTTATGGACGCCCTGAGTCGAATGATTTGGCCGCACGTCACCGTGCATGCTGAGCGAAAAATGTGAACACTTGAATATCTCTCCGAATCTATGTGGACTCGGAGGAATTATTATGCCGCCTCATCTGTATTATATACATCACGCAAAAACTTCCAGCTCATGTTGGATGAGAATAAATTCTATGGACGGCGGCGTTTTCGAACTGATGAAATCGCTCCGAGTATTTTCACGAAAACTGTGAACGTGTTAATGATTCCCACATTTGATCATATTACGAATTATATGGTGTATTTTTAAAAACCTGAATCTAGGAGTGGCTATTCAACGAGGGAAAATCCAGAACTTCGGGCCAATTTTCTGAAAACATAGTTAACTCTGTAGCGAAAAAATGTGGAAATTAATTTAATTTCCAAAAAGAAAACAAACGTATATTTTCCAAATATTGTTGTATTGCACCCTTGAGTTTCAACACGTTCCAAGTTTGAAGAAAGCGAATATAACTTTGAGAAATAGGGGAAAATTGAGAAATATAATATTATATTAGTGTAGAGGTCTGAGCACCACGCCGTAATCAAAAGTCGACCCTCGTCAGTGGTGGAAATGTGATTTTCTCTCGCCATCTGATCGGGGTGTGAACTATTTCGTACAATTTTATTTGGCACGAGAAAAATATTTGGTACAGTTACTTGCTACCTAGGGAAATTCCCCGTGTGGAGACCTAGGGACACATTTAAATTGTATGGCTTCGCCCGCCCTCAATTTGACCCAGTGATTCCTGAGCGTAAATCATCGCCCCGCGATGCAAACTGGAAGAAAATTAGTCCGTTGACCGCTGGGGGCCACTCACTTCGCTGCGTCTTGCCGTCCAAGTCCGCCTCCCGAGAGCGTGATATCTTCCTCACTAGAGTAAAAATCCGCTGCTCCACTAAACGCAACGAACCACGGACACGGACTGACACCATCGCTCGATAAATTATTCCTAGGCCAATGGATTCGAACGCTCACCTTTCCGCCCTCGCCCTCCGCCACTCCCCACCTTCTCTCCTCTCCGGGGACCTGCTGGACCGTCCATTGTGAGCCCCGCTCAATTAACGCCTGTCGATAAGATAACCCGCACCCATTCACACGATTCGGTGCGGCGAAATGAACGCGGAAATGGAGCCGGGCGGATCGGGGAAGCCCGTTATGTCGCGCTTATAGATTCATGCATCGAAAATTCAATTGGATTGCGTCGCGTGGAGGCACGCGGCTTTTATTTCATCAAGTCCACACCCCGCCTCTCGTAAGGCTTGTCGTATAGCTAAAAGTAAGGTGATTAGACGACATTAATACTGCTTCTCCGCTCTGGTTTATTTTATTGCCCAGTTTTTCCTGCTTCTTTTTAAATGACGCCCAGATTTGTTCTCTTACTATTTCTTTCCGTTCAATAATATACCCATCATCATTAATCATCACTGCCGCCAAGAGTAGTCAATCATGGAATGGCTTTGATGCAGCTCTCTCCTCGGTTCACAAATCAGACAATATTAATCCTTTTTTATATTTCTATAGCATAGTTTATGACTTTGTTAAGCAGGAATGAAGAATAGGTCACTCACTGTAAATACATGCAATAACCCTTATTTATTGATTTTAAGTGATCCAAATGGTCGTGCCTACGTGTAATGGAATCAATTAAAATATACACCTAAGATGAATTGACATTAATTATGATAAACCATCAACCATTTAATTGCGATTTAGTATTATGCAATCTATTCTATATGACTTTTATGACAATGAACTCTGTTAGATGACAATCTGATAATGACATCCTGTTAGATTCCTGCCTTCTAGGATGTCGTATGGAGAACACTATAAGGCTTGCACTTCAGCAATTGCATGTTGTTTAATTCGCAGCGCTGTCCTTGAAGAGTAGGACAATGAACTGGGCTTTTCTTCATACTTTTCTTTACTAAATTAAAGGCATATGTTCACCAATCATCCACCTACCCCCCTAATGATACAGGTGACATCAGGTCTCAAACAACATCTACATAGCGTGTCGAAACTAACTACAACACCCAACCAATTTAACGTCAGGGAAAGAGGTCTTCCGAGATATTTCCCGAGCCTTCTTTCACTATCGAGACGGGTGCGGGATCCAAAATATCATTCACCTTGGCTGGAAAAATATACTTTTCTACATAACGGTCGGAGCGGGGAAGGAAGGAGAAAGGGAGAATCGAGGCGGTCGTGGTTTTCCTGAGGTGAGTTTTCAGTGCTTGATTCCCGGCGCGTCTCAGTCACCTCGTTCGCGTGCGCGAAGGACATCATCACTGCCCCTATCACCTTTCGGGTTCATTTTTCAAATTAAAATACTAAAAATGAGCAGCGTGCTATAATTTCTCTCCATCGGCAACTTGGCCAACTGTAAGGTTCTCGCTTTTAGCAATAGAAACAGAGCTTGCTCAATGAAAAATTTATAACTGGCTTATTAAATCTTGAAAAATAATGAATGAGTAAATGATGAAATTTACTTCCTCACCACTACTGGAAAAGGGCGCAAATTGTTGTCCATTTTTCAATTCATCCCGTCAGAAATTGACCCAAACCTCAAATTTGAAAATAATTCGAGTGCTCCTCCAGCCAATGTCGGAATCATATGGGAAGCAGAGATCCGCGAAGGTGAAGAAGATACAGGAGAATAGGTCTATTAAGGAAATGTGTACTAAACGGAAGCCGTGATAGCAATATCGGGAGATACCTGATTCGTATACATTTACGCACGCCAAATACAATTTTGATGACTAACCAACCTCAAAATTCACCAAATGTTTAAAATAAGAATTGAAATCTAGTGATATGTTCCATCTTTAGAATCATCCTTGGATGGAAAAACTGCACTCGATTCGCACAAGCGTTAGACATCGAATAGGTTCCACCTTTCTGGAATCTGGAAATTTCAAAATCATCGATTCCTGATAAAAATATGTTTGGAGACTGGAATTATCGAAATAGTACTAATTAGTTACAGTCTCTGTAACCGCAGTTAGCTTATCTATATCACATTTAATATAATAGCATATCCGGCCAGACATTTTAGCAATAAACTGTTTCTTCTCATAGAATAATGAAACACAACAGTACGGTTTTTCATATCATGCACAGGAAAATTTCTAAAAACCCCTGATGATATTTCTGTCCGCTGCCTATCAAAAACTTATAACTTTAGTACGTCATATGAGCTTTACCTACGAAATCTTAAGTAAATTCGACATTTTGTCACCCCGAGTATGTATAAACCTCCGTTCATCATTCGTTCATACTCGAGAGCCACCCAATGACTCGAAATTTCTTACGATTGGGAAATTACCGCGACAAGAAGATTCCCAACAATAAAAACAACAACTGAGTCTTCATAAAGTGCATTTTGATTGGAGAGCAAATATGATATGAAGTTGACTCACGTCGACCACCTTTCATATCCTCGCCTTCATTTCACCTCACTTTTCCAAGTCCCCGCCCTTGTTTTGCATATCTCATCTCCTCGCGGAGAGCATTCCTTCGCCGCTGTCACACTTCAACAACTTCCAACTCTCTACATGCGCGAGTGGATACCAACCTTTGGAAAGCGTCCCGAAGTGGTACGTGTCTCGGCGTGTAAGTGGTACAGGCACCCGTGGCGGGGAACCTGTCCGCGCAGTGTGGTCGGAAGCCAACATTGTAATAATGAAATTGAAATAAACGTAGTGGAGATAGTTTGAGGAACTTCGATGCCAGGGAGACACATGTTTATTTCTTAAGCTAATACCACAACTGTTACGGTTAAGAGCAGCTTCCATCGTCTTCGCTGATGGAAGTTAATTTCGTGGAACCAATCACGCCATCATGCTTTTTTTCTCAAATTGCTCTAACTACAGAGCTTTAGGACTTCAAAATTAGCAGCTTCGCCCTCAAATCCCATTCCGAGCCCCGATCCGAGGGAGGGGGAGGACCAGAAAGCCTTCTTTAGAGAGACGTGGAGATTCCAACGACCGGTCGCAAGACGCCATCAAGACTTGGAAAAGCAGCCTCCGAGGCCTCTCGGCGGCGCACCTGAACGCTTCACGACTTACGCGCATTATTCGAGCTCTTTAAGCCGCCTCGAAGACACAGTTTTACCACCTAACACGATGTTTTTGTGGTGGGAAATTTGTTCAATCCAATCATCTGTACCCTTCGCCACGAGCCTCGCGTGAAAACGTAAAATTCGCACCGTTTTACGATCCGTTTCGGCCCGCCGGCTTTGAAAGAAAACACCTCCCACACGGTTGCAACACCACTCAACCACGCGCACGCACGGTTGCACCACACCCTCGGAATGCCCCTCGGAGGGAATTGACCAAGAGAGAGGGAGAGGGAGGGGGGGAGGCAAGGGAGAAAGATGGAAAACAAGAGCCTTCCCGAACCCAGACTTGTGGACATGTATAAATATATTCGGCTCTTCCTCGCCACCCCCTCTCCTTCGCCGCCACCCCGCCCCCGACACCCGAGCGGATGGAATGTTTCCCGAGGAAGCGTTGTTGCTTGCTGTTCCTCCCTCCCTCCCGAGATGACTCCGTTCCTCATGGCGATGGAGCACCTGGGACGTCGTCTCGAAGGAGAGAGAGAGAGAGAGGATGTGGAGGAGGTGGAGAAGAAGAGGTCAACCGTTGGGTCTCCTTCTGCCGGAGGAGTGCAACGCCACGTTGCCAAGACTACGAGAGTTCTCTGCATGACGCGGAGGAGGGAGTGGGAGATGAAGGCCTTCCTGCCAGCGTGCCGGGACGAGCCACCCTCGCGAACGCAGAGGGATTGAGGGGGTTGAGGAAAACGGGGTCCATATCGAGAAGCAGTCGCCACGTTTTAGAAGCAACGAGACTGGTATTAAAATAGGCGTTTTACCATCGGCTATTCTCAGCCGGTCCCACGCAAGCAACCTGGGTTCGGTTTGGATCTCGTGTTTTGACATTCATGATCAGCTCTGGCTTCCAGTCGTGGATGAAAAACATATCAAACACCCACCGATTGCTATGCTAGCATGATTTTATGTTGTGCTCCTACTAGTTAATTCATGTTTGCCATCATTTCAAGTTACGTGATAAACATTAAGTAAACAAGTCAAGCATTTATTAGCAATCGTACTTCGGAACCCTCAATCAGAAAAATCTAGTTATTATTAGTTCCCACCTTTTTGCATTAAATATGATTTCCGTTCCTATACATCTTTTGAAGCTGAATATCATATTATTTTTCTGAAATTTGGAGTCGTTCCGCGACATAGGCTTTGAAATCTGCCTTTGATATCATTTTAAATTATTCGGGGAAGAAATTACACTATAAACGCTAAAATTCACTTTAAGATATGCAGTTTGCGTCTGTTTATTTTGCGCTTGGGAGGCGGAGAGGGTTTTGCTGTGGAGTCGAGACTGGACCTGCCTGAGACTGTGGAAACTTTTTCTGGGGGAAATTAAAAAAAAATGTTTTCCATATTTTTCTTTGACAGTGCGATCACCTTAGGAAGATAGGTGCATATTCTGGCTGAAATTTTCAGTGATGATTCAATGAAACCGTGAAGCAAAATCCTTTTTTACCACCTTTGAAGCAATCGTACTCTAAGCTGGTCAAATCTAAAGATTTTATAATGCCCACCAATCTTTCGGCCAATGAAAGGCAATATTCCCGTTTTTAGGTTCTTTAAGCAACTGGCAACGCATTTGTTTCTCTATCGCGTACGAAATATCATTATGACAGTAGCAGATTGGTCCATGTGACCAGAACGGGTATATTTCGATGGGTGCTTTATTTGGGGGATTTAGTTCATGCAGAGGGCTGCCGGATGGGGTTTTAAACAACTCTCCAACGAGCGACGCAACCATCGTTTTTTTCCAAATGCCTTATTGCCGATCCTCCATGCGTAAACGGAATGAGTCAGTCGCGAGAACAACGTCGGATTGCCTGCTGCCCTTCGCCATTTACGGCGAAATTGAGATCTGTTGCACACAGCCCCGAGGATGGGGGTGAAATGGAATGGTGCGAGGAGGAGAGGATAAGGGGGTAGGGGGAGGGAGGGATATACGGGAGCACACGGCAACGCTGCAGCGGGAAGGAGGGCGCATATCAGTCTCATTCGTGGATTGGCGTTTGATTGGGGAGAGGGTGTGGGTGAGAAGCGGTGGAGGGGGCGAGGGAGAGACACGAAGGCTAATGCCCTGCACCCGGGTAGAAAGAGTGGAAAGGTGGGGACGGAAGGTTATGAAAGAGTGGGCATTAAAAGGCGTCCGTCAAGCGAAAGGTTATATTCAAATTACGTTCTTCGTGGTGCCCTCACTGACTGCGGCAAAAGCCCAATTTCCAAGTGGAACCACGCCGGGGAGCGGGAAGAAAATATTATTCGTCCATACTCTAATATGTCGTACCTACATTCGATATTTTAAACATGCTGGTTTCGACGACACCCTCGGTGGTGCACACTTTGTTTGTTCTCACTCGCTCTTTCTTATTATTCTTGTTTCTATGTTCTCGCACTTTCCCGTCTTTACTTCAACGTCATTCTACTCATGCTCTTCTGTTTCTAGTTCCGATCTCGCTTCATTACAATATTCAAATTGTAATTTTTCTTCCACTTATTGACGCGAAAGAGCTAATATTGCCTTGGACGATATCGGAAATAATTCACTAAAATTTGACGCTTGCGATGACTCCCATAGGAACAAAACAAATGCCATTTAAAGCAAAGAAACTTTTCACAGCTCAATCGAGATGGAACTATATTTTCATTGATAAATTAAACCTAATATGACATAAGGGGAGAGCACAACATTGTGCTGTCTCAATTGATTCAGCATGTAAATTTCCTTGTAAACGCAATAATATTTAATTCAATAAAATTCCAGTTTCTTCGAAAAATAATAAATTATTAATTTTACATAGTTTCCATTGCTGTTTATATTCATGTTGGACCGGATTATTTTTATGGTGGCGTGCGGAAATTAACGGTGCAGCAAAACGCATCTCCGACAACACTATAATAAAATTGATCCATTTATATCCATATTTTTTCGGATTATATTGTTCCATGGAATTGAAAACAATTAAGGGACGACTAAATGAACAGGAATTGATTTATCATAAAAATACTAGCCTTTTCGCATTTAATAATAGTGGAAAAATTACGACACGTTTTTTGAGCAATTTGAACCCGACGGGTACATGAGAGTCTTTGATTAATTTCTTTTCGCTACCTCCAATTCACCCACTATTTTTATTCCTTCCTTCCTGTCCACTTGTTCGACGCAGCTGAGACCTGTGGGCGTTTCCCGCGAGCGAAGGGCCCTTCTCGTTCATCCCCCATCGATGCTCAGCGACTCGCCATTGCTTTTAATTTTAAATGACTACAGTAATTATGATGGCGCCCGCAGAAATGATCACGACAGGCACAAGCACTATTCAAGTCCCTTCGATTTTCCGATCAATCAATCTTGAAGTTAATTTCATGAAGCACTGTGACCCAAACATAAAAAAAAATTCTCCAAATCAAGAGCTACGGAAAAAAGAACCAAAGTTTGTGTTCTGCTAGAAGCGTTCAACTTTCGACTCACCCATTGAAACCATCTAAAACAAGAAAGGGATGATTCATGATTTCGTTCTCAAATGATACAAATCACAGTGATCCAGACTAAGTTTGGTTTGATAGGTGATTTAGAGTTCACCTGTTAGTAAGCCCTAAGGCAGGTAAAAATTCACACATTCCGGGTAGGCGGGCCAGTTTCTTTCTCCGTGCCGCCTGCGGTTTTCTTGAAATGTCTGGTACCCAGGAAAACACACAGCTGGGGTTTAGTGGGGGTTGTCCTGAGGCATGACACACGTGTTAACCCGGAATCCCGGAGTAGTCGCTCAATCTAACCACTCACGAACGATGGCTTGTGATTCACGAACGAAATTCAGTCCCCATGGGATATTAAAAAATGTCATTCTTTTGCAGAGAAAGTTTTTGATTACTACCAAGGAATCTTACTCAAGGCGACACAGTTGCTACTCCGGAGTCGCTAGCTCGGATTCTGGTTGCTAGTAGTTGGGATATTTCACTGAACACGAAAGGGTACGTGGACAAACGTGCGGGGGTAGTCGGAGAAGAAGGAGAGTTTTCGCGAAAACAATATTAATGGGTCGTCGGTAAGACAAGGGCGTAAGCGGAGGGG
>LYUA01000131.1:165899-178213 GCA_002093875.1 Calopteryx splendens
CACGAATATTTTATTTCGGTACGACCGGTACCTGAAGATGTCACATGAGTGACGAAACCGGTCGTATCGAAATAAAATATTCGTGAAATCCACAAAATTTCAATTTCATTCGCAATTATTCACTAACATTAATTTTCCATGTCCCTGATCTAACTATGCCAGGTTTTTTTTAATGACGCCAGGAAAATATCACACTGACTGTTGATATATTATATTCGACCGTCAAATTTTTATCAACCAACAGTAAAGAGCAGATCATGTACACATATTTTGTAGTAGTAATGGGAGTAAATGCATGTTTGCCTATGTACAATACGTATATGCGAGCCACCAAAATCTATCCAATTATGACCATATTCTTATGAATCTGTTTTCAGTGCAGAGGCTATGGCATTCGGGTAAAAGTGTGATGAATGTGTGCCCCTTTAGGAAGGGAGAGATGCTTGTTCCTATGTTTACGACCTCCTTTGTGAAACTCTCACAAGTGAGAACGCCTCAATTCATTTTTCATGTCCTCCTACCGGTCTTTGATCAGCGCTTCAAGCTGGCAAGCACGTAGGCGCGTGCAAAACAATAAAGGCCCCGCACCTATTTGTTCCTTCGCATAGTACTACTGTAGAAGGTACACGCGGGGTCTCCACGCGCGTCGGCCTTTTCGTGTCTCCTCCGACGTGAGCGCGTGTGTGTGTGTTCTTTGTTTTAACAGAACTCTCTCTCTTTTCCCCTCTTCCTTCTGTCCCCCCGGACGCGCAGGGCATCCTCTTCTACACTCCGCACTGGCTGTGGAAGAACTGGGAGGAGGGGAAGGTGAGGGCACTGACCGAGGGAATCCGAGGCTCCGTGCTCAGCTCTTCCAAGAAGGAGCGGCGCTTGAGGCAGAGCAGACTTGTGCAGTACGTGGTGGAATCCATGCACCAGCACCAAGCGTACGCCGCGGCTTACTTCTTCTGCGAGCTGCTCAACGTGGCCAATGTCATCGGGAACCTGTTTTTCGTGGACACGTTCCTCGGGGGTGTCTTCCTCACCTACGGAACTGACGTGAGTGTCCGCGTCCCCTAACCTTCCGGCGAGCTCAAACGCTCCCGATGCTCACTTTGGTGGCTTCCTTATCCTGCTAATGTCTCTCCTTAAAAACTATGGGGTCGGCCCTAAATTACGCCACACAAGTGCCAAAATGGGGGGGGAGGGGGTGGAGTCAACGACGCAATCAAGGGTACACGGGGAATAAAATATGGGCTTTGGAGTAAGTGCGGTGTCGAAATAATCTTTCCTCGTAATGGTCCGATTGCTGGATAGCACTGGGTCGATATGAGGCAGATGGGCCGCGTGTCCTGTTTTCAAAAGTGGCAGTTTGAAAAAATGTGGCTAATTTTGTCCAAAGAAATAAATGAAATGATAAACTCGAGAAATCTAAAATTAATTCACGCATAACATGCGCGAATAGTAGAAACCTTAGTTCCAAACATTCACAAGGTTATTGAATTGCTTTTTTCATTAATCTACATTTTTCATTCCTTTTTTCCGATGATTTCATTTCACCACATTTTTTTCACTCCGATGTCAAGCTTTCGCCAAACTGATTAACCTTCATCGAAAAACTGTATTTAATAAGAAAATCCAAGAGCCTAAAACGCAAAGCAGGCATTGCTGCTCCACGAAAATTCTCTTGATAATGCAAAGAGAATTTAGTAAAAACTCAAAGTAATAATATGTTTTCTGGCTTATTGAGGGTATTTTTTTGGAGTTGATGTAGCCAAATGAATCATGTATCCATTTACACATTTCATTCCTATAATCAAAATTCGCATGTAATAACAATAATTGGCGGTATTTAGCGCAATGGTTTTTTCTACCGGTGTCGAGAGTTTCAAAATATCCCATGGCGCGTTTCGTCAAGAGAAGGTTGATCGGAACGCCTTGTTTTTCTTCGCCCTACTTCTCCGACTCCCTAATCCCCCGCTTTCTCCGATTATCTCATGATGGTTAATGGCGAAAATAATAAAAGCTGCCTTGCTTCCCAATACAAACGCGGAAAACGTATAAACAATAGCTCGCCAAGCGAGTGGATGGCACACAACCTATGCCTAATACGAATACCCTACATAATTCAATGATTGTCATTGGTTCGTATACTTTGTATCTCTCACAGCTTCTCATATAACTATTATTTTTTATTAATGGCAATCTACCTACTAAGGTAGGTTCCTGGTGGATATATATCATATAACTGTGGCGCATAGAAAAACTAGTGTCTTGATAATGGTGTTCTGAGAATCCAACCAGAAGTTAACGCCGAAATAGTCGAATTTACCACCTACACGACCTCAATTCACAAGTCTCTATTCATGCTTCAGTAATGCCATTTGTAAACTATCCGTCAATCGATTTTCTTAATCACTGGACTAGTCCCCCCCCCCCCACCCCTATAATATCNGGCCCCCCCCCCCCACTCCTATAATATCCGCTTGCCTTTACCTTTTATTCATTGTGTTCGTGTGCTCCATAGTTTCATGCACTCCATACTCAGACGACTTTCTACTCGAATATTCCAATGTACACTGCCTTTCTCCTAGCTGCCGTGTATCATGATTGGATATTTTCGATGAACTACATAATTTTCACTTCTCGCCAACTATTTGTAAAGTAACTCAAAAATCTCGTGATCCATTTTTTCTGTTGCCCTTTTCAATGGCTTGCTTTCCTCTTTTCTCTGATTCTTGCATTGTCAATGTTCCTTATCCGTACACTCCTGTTAGTACCATCATAAACATAAATTACATTATACATCTGGAATATATCTATAGTAGCTTCCCATTCCACTGCTTTGCCCACGCTTTATTGAGACTCCTGCGAATTACTATCTTTGATATGCCTAAGTACCTATGTTCCGTTGATGCTTGATGATTCTTATATTTTCTCACTGAAAATAACGTTCAAAACTAGAAATTAAGCGACTAATACTGGGCGCCGTTTCCACCCGCAGGTCATCCAGTTCTCCGGTATGGACCAGGAGGACAGAGCGGACCCGATGGTGGCCATCTTCCCGCGCGTCACTAAGTGCACCTTCCGAAAGTACGGTCCCTCCGGCAGCCTGCAGTACCACGACGCCCTCTGCATCCTCGCTCTCAACATCCTCAACGAGAAGATCTACATCTTCCTCTGGTTTTGGCTGATCATCCTGTCCGCCCTCTCCGGGCTCGCCTTCATCTACTCCATGATCGTCATCGTGTCGCCGTCGGCCCGCCGCAGCTCCCTCCGCCGTAGGTTCGTCAGCATCATCCAGATGGGGAACCAAGGAGGCGGTGGTGGCGGAGGCGGCGGGAGCGGGAGCAACGCCGCGCTCACGCCCTCGCCCATGCGGATGTCGCGGGCGCCGCCCGGTCTCTCCTCTCTCATCAACCGCATATCCGTCGGCGACTTCATCCTCCTCCGCTTCCTTTCCTCCAACCTGAACGTGATGGTATACCGAGAGGTGATCGAAGAGCTGTGCCAGGAGATGGGACTCAAGAGCAACCACTCACCGCCCATCTCGCCGCCGTCCACCCTCGAGATGAAGCCGATGGGCACGGAGAAGTACGGGAAGGAGACCGAGACATAATGAGAGACAGAAAATGGACGGATCTCCTCCTGATTTTTGTTTTTGGTTTGGTTCGGTCCACCGTCTCTCGAGATCCTTCCCGCAAGAAGTTCTCCCTCCTTCCCTCCCTCTAACTGGGGTGTGCTCACGTTGAATGAACTGGTCGGGTGCCCATTTGCTCTGCTCTTCCTGTCGGGCCTCCTTGAGCTTTATCTGCTGCTTCAGGTGCAAGTATCTACACGTGCCATTCGGTAGTGATCTGTGTAAGTGGAGCAGAACGACTATTCGAAAGGACTGGAATTGGGCCCCAGACAAGACTAGACCTGACCAGAAATCTCTGCCCGATATTTGAGAGTTGGTGATCACTTGAAGCATTTCAGACCATAAAATACGCCTCTGAGATCATGCCTATGTGCGATTGCTCTTTGATAGAGGTGGCTATGGCTTCAGAAGCCAAATGCTGCGGAGGAAGATGAATCAGTTCGCAGGTTGTAAGGGTAGCTTGTGCTTCTGCTCAGGTCTGGTCTAATCCACTGTCACCATGCTTCATCTGAACAATGTGAACATCCCCATGCTCCCCACCGTCCTTTTCCTCCAGACGAATGGCACACCACCGAAAGATGAAACAAACGAAAGGAAAGCCTGCATGCGAAGGAACTGTTTTGAGCCTCTCCCTGCACTCTTCCTGCCTACTATGTCCAGCTTCAATGGAGAGAGAATGAGAGGGAGAGAGTGATAAAAGCCATGCTTTCTAACATTTTTATGAGTTGACACACTCACTGGTCTTGTTTTCATGGCCGTTTCCTGCGTGGGTGACTCTCCCTGCTGTCTTCCCAAGTGACCCATGTGTATAATGTAGTTCTGCAGTGTTGTTCTTTTTTTTACTTGGTGCACTAACACAACGAAGCTCATGCTAAATATGTATGTAGGTATGCATGTTGCCTCTCTCCCCCTCTCTTGACTGCTTCAATTTGTGGGTTGTTGTTTTTTTGTTTTCTTGGATTATGAAATGCCTTCAACGGTGGTGGTGACTGGAGAAAAATGCCAGTTTTAACTTGCTTCGTTTCAAGAGTGCCTTAAGTGAAGAATATATTAAGTTTGGGAGGGAGAGGAGAAAGTATTTTGCTGTATTCCCCAATTATTTATCCTCTTTGCTGTTAATTTAAAATTCCTTCTGGTTCGTCTAATGGCACCTAATGTCGTATGATAAGTAAGGAGGGAATACTTAGGAGAAATATTTGATTAATTTCTTTGTTCTAATATTTTTCATTAATGCCCAATGATTTCTGTGGCTGGTATCCAGCCACATGTTTTAGTGGTTATTGGGTTTTTTATCTTCCAAAAGCTCTTTCTTTCTATCTATTTGTAATCCATCTATCCACTGCTCTATGCTTAAAAAATACTGCCTAGTCAGAAATAATCTCTCTTGAAACATTTGACCAATTAGTACATTCCAGATGATTTCCTTATAACCCATTCCATTAGTATCTCTTTAGATTTAGGTGCAAATTATTGCCGCTGAGGTAACTTTTGTAGTGTGATTTCCATTTTCTTTATGGGAGAGCTATTTTAAAGAGTGGCAATGGCTGCTATTTTAGTTCCAATGACATTATTATACTGCCACTTATTTGCCTTTATGTCTTCTCTCAGTAGAAAGTGCAAATTAGGAAAAGATGAATTTTTGCATGCTCAATGAATAATGTCTCATTAAAGGCCATCTAGAGTTTTAAGTCAGCATTATACGCAGGTGAAAAACTAGGTAGGCATTTTTAAGGAGTATCTCAAATTGACTTTGAATATGCTCATGGTAGAGTGGTATAGAATGTATTTTTTTGAATGATTTACAATGTTGAGAAAGAGTTGAAATCGGAAGGTAAGAAGAAATAAAGGAGGAGGTTTTATTTTTGTTCATGAAAGGTAGTCGAGTTTCTGATGGATATTTTAATGTTGCACCAGTGATATTCAACATCTTGTTTTGTGAAAATAACTGTTTTAAGAGAGAGGAAATTCTTTTTTAGGAATATCTACTTATCGTATTTCTTATGCATCTGCTTTACAAAATTATAGTGAATCATATCTTGGCAATGGCTTTAATGTCTTCCAGTTTGTTCTTCACATTATATTATTCCGATCATGAAGGAATAGTAGTAGCCTTTCCTAAAGTACAGTAAACAACTGAGGTCCTCTATTTTAAGATTAAAAATGTGGACTCCATAAATTTAAAACTGTTGTTTACAAGGCTGTGTTATTGTTCAACATCTTTTGATATGCTTTGTAAAGGAGTATTTGTATGTACCAATAAAGTTTATATAGTAAATTTAATATGTGGGCAATTATTTGGATGATATAATACATAATAATTGAGTGCTACTATATGAAATTCTGAAAATGTGACTGTAAAATGCCATTGAGCATCAAATGCCTTACATTCTGCAAGCTCACTAAATATATGGAAAATTCCAGAAGCTAAGAAAATTTAATCCAATGTTATATGCTTCTATTTCTGCATTGTGTTTTAGCTGTGAGACAATGAGCTTATGAGGAGTACCTACACATTTTTTTTTCTTACCAATGCTTTTACACTACAACCATACCACTGATAGGACATAAACCTTAGACATTAGGCCTAACTGACAGTTATGTTATCCACCGAAATACACCCACCAGATGAAAAAACCTAAATATTTGAACCTGATAATGTTTATAGATATTCTGAGAACTGGAATATCCTTGGATGGTATAGAGTGGTATCTCTATTGACTATATATTTAATGAATTTCTTTGCTGGACTAAATGATGGGAAGTATTTTCTTTGGAAGGGAAGAATCTTTTAAATAAATCATGGAAGTTGGTAAATTTATCAGAAGAAACAATATTTCTATGCATATAAGAACTAAGGGCTCATTGTTGTACCCTGATATGCCAATCTGTTTCAACTTTACCACTACTGACCTTGCCCTTCCTTTTCAACATATATTTCCCTGCCAGCAAAAAAATCACTGTAATTACCACCAAAGGTTGGGTTGATAGGTGAGGATATAGCTCATCTCATACAAAGCTTTAGAGCATGTGAAATTCATTTATCAGGGCAGGATGGGGGAGGCCACTCTCCTCTGCTGCCTGGGGAGATGTCACCCATAAAATGATACAGCTTGGGAGGGTGTCCAGTGTCACCCGTACTTGAACCTGCGTTTCTTCTAAGTCATTACTGAAATATCTAAATTGACCATACACTAGCTGACATTTTGCATTAGCTCCAAATGTAACCTGCAAAAATATCTCTGACAACTAACCATTCATAGATTTTCAGCCCTCCTGGAGTTTGTTGAGATTTCTTGTAGGAAGGATATTAATTTAAGAGACCTTGTCAAATGCATGGACACAATGGTGCAGCCAGAGGTTGATCAGGCTTACGGCCCCCCAAAATTTTACTTCCACGATAAGTTGAGTGCTATTTGTGATTTCATGGCAAGTGCAATTTTATTGGTGGTTAGAAAATTACCGACAAAATATAAGGCACCAATAAAGCTAATAATAATATATCAATGAAGCTATTGAATGGGAGATAAAAAAATTCTGTATGGGCAGTGCAGGTGGCAATGAAGATTTTCAGCATTACCCTCCCTCCCAACATTATTTTCTGGTAACTCCACTGAATTGGCAGGTGGACCTCAGTTCCATCTTTTAACTGATTTGTGATCAATATAAATGGTACAGAATGTCCTTGGGTCTTTTCTTGACCATCCTATGATGGGAGAAAATTAAATATCTGTAAAACTTGGGTCCTGTTATATCTATTAACACCTGCTTGAAATGTAAGCAGGTTGGTACTTCAGTTAGACTCACATTTTAAAAAAATTGTGTGACTCCAAAAAAATAGATATTTCTTGGAACCCTTCCAATGCAAAAGGCAATTGAATAATCCCTATGTTACTGCTGATGCTTATTCAAAATTGCCTGGCACTTGATAGAATCATTTCTGCCAATGGATTGGATAAAGCCGTTAGGTTGCAAAGCATTGAGTTTTAAATGATATGCACCAGAAAATAAAAAAAATGCATCAAGCACAACATTTTAATACATAATATCAAAGAAGTTAATATCAATGAGAATCTCTAGTCAGTACTGCCATTTTGTTGCTCCCAGAGGAGAGAGACAATTCAATTTTAGAAGATCTAAGAAGTAAAGTAATGAACAAAATATAATTAAATAGATTAAGATGATTCTTTCATAGTATCATCCAATCAGCCATCAATCTCTCTGAGATTTCATTGGTATTCATTTCATATATCTATTAACGTTTGAAAAAATATTTTTTGAATGCCTACGCTCATGCCAGCTCATAATATGGCAGTGGCACTTATGTGCCTATTCTTCTTCATCCCAGCTCATCATAATGGGCATGAGCATTTATTCACAATTAGTAATTGAAGTTATGCATGATTTTATCTAGGTACCTACAATCTCCCCTGAATATAGGTGGATGATAAGAATGAGAACTCAAATTTTATTATTTTCCGTGTTAGGATTTATCTGAAATGGCATATCTGAATTATTTTAATTCTAGTATGTCAATTTCCCTAATTGTTAGGATGAACCTTTATATAAAATAAGTACCAGACAAGCAAACACCCAAAGGCATGTCACTTTTAGTTTTGCAGACAGCTAAACATGTTTTCATTTCAATTAAATTTTCAGATATTGAATAAAACTCAAATCCAGCTGTATTGAGTTCTTGGTACACTTTGTAAATGGTTAATAAGAATTTTTGGGGCCAATAATATGACTCAAGTACATAATTTGCAAATATTTTCAAGCACAAGTATGGATTATCTTCTTCTTAATAACTTCACAATGCAAAATAAATTAGGACGAGTGAGGATCTAGGAAAATGATTTAATGCTTCTGGAATGAATTTGTGGGTGAAACTTTAGCCATTATTTTGAGTGGGTGACTGTTCTGTGAGAGAACACCCCTGCCAGGGCCCCTATTCGGCTGAAAAGAAGCCATCATAGAAGAAGTGATAACTAGATATATACGAGTGCTCGTATACTGCAGTGAAAGAATAGGGTATACAGAGGCAAAAGGATAGCCATTGATGGGGACTGTCCAAACAAAATTTTGAGGTACCATAATATGTTCAATAACCTCAAGGCATTTCAACTTCAAGCTGATGAATGCTGTTTTTCTATAATATTTTGCCAGATTTAATGAATAATATAGGTTCCATGACTTTTACAAGGTAAAAGGTGTGACCTATAGTTAATTTGGCTAAGGTAAGAAGGCCATGGGTTAGAATCACAATCACTGCTTTCCAACTCAAGTGTCAGTTATGTCAGACGACTTATTGTATTGATCTAAATGGATTCCTTTTTTCCCAAATGAGTTCTCTGTGAAATGATTGTAAATTTCATGTGTTCAAGTAAAAAAAATGGTATTCAACCTAATATATACTTAGGTAGGTACATTGAATGGAAAAATGTAGTTTGAATTTCCCTGAATCTTATATTGATCAAATGTATCATACTCTAGGCCTTGTACACATCTTAATGACACAAGCTCAAATGACCATTTGAAGGGAGAAGTGTCAAGCACTCATGGATCAACTTATGAGCAACCTTGTTTGATTGGGTGGGCGGCTGGTGGGGATGCTGTAGTATCCCTTGAAATAAATTTTGTGGCAACTGTGAGGGAGTAAAAGCAGGTATGAGATTCTACGCTCATCCAATAGAACAAAATCAGATATTTTAAGTGAGCCCAGATACCACAAGATACCCTCTCCAGCTTGATATATTGCTTCCCTCCCGTCTTTATGATCGGCTGGCTCCTAAAGAATCATTGAAAGCCAGTCACGAGTTCTCTAATGAATGCTGAATTGCCCACCATTTAATTTTACGAATGGTATATAATCAGTTGGGAATCTGTCATCCGAAGAGGAAGGTCTTATTTTCCTCATAACTTCATTCCCTTTGAGCGTGGGATAATTTAGAAAGAAATGGATCAATTCAACAAGATCACCTCTGAGTGCATCTGTGGATTGTGCATGGCAGTAGCATGATGACCCCTACCAATTTAATGTCACAAATGATTTAATGATACATCTGCTTAATACCTGATCTAATATTAAGTAGCATTATATAATAATATAATATGTTAGTAGCATAATATCATTCCTTTTGGCAATGGATTCAACGAAAATTACAGTCACGGTTACTGAAAAGTTCAATAATATTCAAGTTGGAGGGCTATGGTATGCTTAGCAAATAAAATGTACTTTAATGATGTGGAGCAACAATGTAAATTGGCTGAATACTCATTTGTTCACCCAGAGGTCAGGAATTTAAATCCTGTGTGTGACATTGATACTGCTGCATTGGTATTGGATAGTGTTTAATGTAAAATGATCATAAACGATATTCTATATTTATGAAAACAAATACGTAGCTGTCATTAAAGAGAGATTTGAGTCTGTTCTTTCATACTTCCACCAAATTTATAGCTAATCATACTATAAAATTGGACTATAAATTGAGTGTTACTATTACTTTAGAAAATTATCTTATTAGTACTTTTGTACTACACGTAATTGAAAGAAATTGTAGTAAATTAAATTGAAAGCAACTGTTATATATATAGTCAAATTTCTCAATTGCCTAATGAAATCTTGAGAGAAATATCCATGTTTTTTAAAAGTTAAGAACATTTTCTATTCCAATTCCATTTTCAAATTAAAGCATAGAAAGAATATTTTCATTGTGTTGTAGTACATGGATTTACAATACAAATAAACAGGATCTCAGTAAACTCAGAACTGTAATAAGAAATATACCTTTTATTTTCCATGCACAGATATTGTAACTAGTCAGGATAGTTCACCTGGAAACTCTGCTAGCTATAACACTTACGTGTTAGAGCTAGCTCTACGTCTAATTGTGTGATAAATGTTTTTCTTTCATTTTTGTTTATTATAATTTTGGAAAGCACTACGTCTGTATCCATCCTTATAAATTTAAACATTTTGGTAATTATATCTTTCTATCTAACTAAGAAAAAAATAATTTACGTTGTTGTGCCAAAAAGCATGGCAGGTTGCCTAATCTTTCCTCAATTCTTTTCATGACCTAAAAAAGCACAGAAAAGGTACTATTATAATTGCTCAAGGAAAAATTTTGGTCTGACTCTTCTTACAAAAAGATTGAAAAAACAACTGACTCCATTCAAGGAAGTGAATGCTTTTCTATTTGATACATAGGAACTTCATTTTCTGTTTCTTTCGTCATAAGGATAGTGACATATTGAATAGTCAAAATCAACTGTCAGTTAAGCTAGATCTTTGATTAGATGAATTATATTAAGTATCTGACAGATTCTCATTAATTGTAAAAGATTCTTCCACTCCAAATGGTTCAAAGGGCCAAGGAATGAGTTAACAATGCCAAATGTTACCAATGATTTTAGATTCTTTGAGTTAAAAAGACAAATATCCACCCTCTTTGTTCCAAAAATTTAGCATTATCAGAAGGAATCCTTACCCTAAGACAAGGCATATACTTTTGTAATAGTAATTTTTTGGAACAGGAAAATTTGCATAAGCAAAATGTATATGCAAAAGATTGTTGGTCACTGTGCTTGAGTCTTGAATCTATTTTTCCATTTTAATTCAGTGCTTATTACCTTCCCTTATGTCCATTTAATTATATCATAATTTAAACATTCGACTTGATATTTGGAAATTAGGAGGGGTTTGGAGAGGGGAGAGTGAAAGGAAATCCTAGATTCAACTCCCTAACAACCTTATTTGGTTGGAAAGAATGTTGGGAGGGGTTATTCTGATAACTTCCATGACAAAAAAAATAATTTAGCAAAAGCAGACATTAGATTCATGAATAACATATTGAGCTATAGCAAGTTTTTAAAGCGAATTTATTGCATCATCACCCGCCCTCCTCTTTCTGACAGATCATTCCCTCCTTTTTCCCATTGCAGCTCGCTATTAGGAATTGTGACATGCAATCCATTAAGATTGCTCTCAAGAGCACTGAGATGGTCATATCAGTGATAATTGGGGGAATATGGAATGAGCCATTAATATCTCACTGTCTTGCATTACTATTACTTTCACATTAGACTTTAGTTGTGACTATAATACCAAGTAATGAAATTGTTTGACAGAAAATGATTAAAAGATTGCACTATTAAATCTTCTAATGTATAAATATTTTACAATCATTCATCTCATGCAGTGCACCTTTGAATGTAGAACAGGGATGACATCAATGACTTAAATTATGAATTCAATGGTAGTAATAGAAGGGAATAATGCATATTAATGTGTGTATGTGTATAGTGACAAACTGAAAGCAGTGGTACCTCTGTACAAAATTTATGAAGGCATGGCTCTGCCAACCATCCTTTTACTGTCATTGATAAGGACTTTCTTCTTTAATACCCTCCATTGATTCCAGGTGATACCTCTAGGCACACCTCAGCTTCACCCAAGCTGTGAGTTTTCGGGTACCAGGTCTTGGAAACCGCAGGCGGCACAGGGAAAGGGACTAGCCCCCCTACCCTGACGTGTGAATTTCACATGGTGTTGGGCTTAGTATTGGGAGAGCACTACCCTCACCTGTCAAACCAACCTTCGGGTTGTTCGCTGCAGTTTTTTTAAACAATTAGTGGCATGATTACCCTTTCATTGGCTTGGGTGCAACGCGTACAAAGCGGATCCCATGAAACT
>LYUA01000131.1:178245-188899 GCA_002093875.1 Calopteryx splendens
CCCTTTCATTGGCTTGGGTGCAACGCGTACAAAGCGGATCCCATGAAACTTGAATTTCTTATTGCATTTATTTTTACAGCGAATGGGGAAAAGAGTGGAGACCCTGGGAAAGTAACCCATGGTGTGTTACGCCCCATGACACTACTCGTTTGATACCCCAGTATTTATTGGGGTATCAAACATCTGGTATTTGGTATTTTACAGTTGACGTGCCTTATATCGTGTACAATAAACATTGTTGTATTTTTGATCCACTGGGCACATAAAAATTATTATTATTATTATTATTATTATTTACTCTCTAATAATCAGAGCAACTTCTTGAATTGTACATTTAATGTCCAAAAACTTTGAAAAAGTTATTGAAGTTGAAATGGTATTTTTTTCTAAGAAATAGCCAAGTTCAGGTAATCCACACAACATGTTTGCATATACCATGGGACTCTCAATCATCTTTTAATAATTTCAGGGGGGATATTTAAACTCAATAAAAGTACTCAACTTGGTTGTCTATTCTTGTGAAAGTAAGATGTCAGAGGGGACTCTAGAAGAATTAGCCCCATCTCCCAGCTACACCACCACCAAGAAATTATGCAGACTCTTGCACAGTGCTGATATAGCCTGAACTTACTGTGATAAATGAAAATCATCTCATTGTCCAACATTAGTGATTTTTCACATAACTTGCATACTGTTTTTGTTTAATATTATTGCCCACATGTTTTCATAAATGAGAGTTAAAGACCACCAGGGATATCTTTGAATGTAGAAGGAATATTTCTCAGTAAATTTGTTTTTTGGTAAACATCACATCAAAAATATTTACACTATGTTTCTTTGACTGTTCTGTCTGTGTCTTCATGTTAAAAGTCCTGATGCAAAGACACCGACATAAAGTACGGATGGAGAAAAGTTGTCCAAATAAATATTTTTTGTACCATAATACCATTGATCCAGAATTTGTTTTTAACCTTCCTGACCACAAGTTCGAGCAAGTCGAAGAAATGAAATCAGACAAGAGATTATTGGACAGTCATTCAGTGTGTAACTTACTGCACCTTGGAGCAATGTGATGAGCAACATCATGGTCCTCCAGAGAAAAGATATGCATGAAGATGCCTTTAGCTCGCTAATACAGTTAGGCAATGGTGTTCAGGTTTTGATAGCCCCTGCAAACTTGAACATACTTCAAGACCTTTTAAATATATGTGAACAACCCCAAATATATTTGCCATTCACTTACTCAGTTGCTCATAGTTTTACACGTCCTCCACATGGTCCAAAAATCATATTCTCTCCTCTCCTTCTCTCTGATTACCTAATACTCTCTCTCCTACAACAGAGCAGAATTCTGTGGGAAATCAAATGTTGGCACAGAGGAAGGAACTACCCCCTTTACTCTGAATGTGTGAATTTCACACACAATGGGGCTTAGTTCAAGTTCAGCTCCACCTTCACCGATCAAAACAAACCTTCGGGTTGATTATTGAGGATGAATGGACCTGAAACCAACAGTCTTCTGCCTCCTAATAACCATCTATCTTATTAGCATTTCCTCAATCAAATTCCTTTTTTCCCTATTCTGCTATCTACTTTTCTCAAAGGAGGGAGGGTTTCTCACAAATACAGCATTCAGCTACTGACATGAAGGTCTGGCATTCAAATCTTTTGGCAATGCCTCTGAATACCTCCAGCTAAGTCCAAGCTGGGAGTGTCCAGAGGGACAGAGACCTAGGGGGTTACCAGATATTCCAGGGAAACCTCAGTTGATCTAGTGAAAGGAAGTGGACATCCTTCGCTGATGTGCGAATTTCACATACTTTCAGATTTAGTCAGTGCAATGCGAGCTTGACCCAATCAAGTCACACTTCAGTTTGATTACACAGGTTTTCTCTTCCATAGGGAGAAAAAAAATCTCAGATTCTCTCCTATGAGCCCTTTCCTTCTGATGAATCTGTTCCAGTTTTAACTAATTACAACATTTGAAATACATAGATACAAAATACATAACTCATGACACTATGTCCCATACATCTAATTCCTTGGAGGGTAAGGCAGTTTGTATTTCAAACTGTAACTAAAATATTTTTTCAAGTGTCATCTTACATTTGTCATAATAAAAGCTCATGATTTGGAATGGTGTTTTGCATTTCTATGAGTAAACTCACAGTTGGGAGGATCCTTGGTAGCTTAACTAGCTAAAGTCCTCCGATTGAAATTGATGAATCTGGGTTTGAATTCTCTTTGGGTCTAGGTGAACAGATTTTGCAATGTGAAATTTTCATGCTTTTATAGACATCAGTGGGTGACTATTAGTCAAGGCTAAAGCTACTGTTGCAGAATTTCCTGCAGTTTTTTTGAGTTAGTTATTAGGGTCAGGGAGAAATTACTGAACTATATTATTCAATTACCTATATATGACAAGCATAGAGGCTTGCATGTATACCTGGATAAAAGGAATATTATCCAGAATTCCATCTAATTTTTTCCCCACCATACTCTAAAGACATTTTAAATGCTAAATTGTATAGAGGTTGTGTACCCTGAGGAAAAAACTAGAGGTCACACTTCTCTTGATAAATGCATTTACATTCATTCTTTGGATCACATTTATTTCCCAAATGGATACCATAGAATCTGTTCCAGTTTATTAACTCAAAGATCCATGGACTATAGAATCAATTTTATTTACCTATATTTATTTCAACTCCATTGAAAAATCACCTGTTTTTAATGGAGTTGAAAAGATATGGTAAGGTTTTTCAGGCCATATAAAATAATATAATTCTTCAAGTCCATAAATCATTATAAATGATTTTTATGTGCTAGTTGCCTATCTTCTGAGTATCAAGTAATATGTGCAACAGCTATGTGAAGATCTTATCAAAGGAAAATATATATTTACTTTGATGCCATCAAATGAAGCTAACACTAATCAATATATCCATACTTTGCCAACAATTATAATGGGCTATTTTTACTTGAAGTTCTAATAATCTGAGTTAATCTATCTGATGATATTCGATTTAAATAAAAAAGGTATCAATTGGTAATAGTTTTGAATTTCATTAATTAATTTGGAGACATTTGTTCCTATTGGTTATAAAATAAATAAAAGTGTATATAACACTCAAGAAGCTTATAAAATCCTACCTGTTCCCCCAGTCCACTTTCGACGTGATACGAAGGTGAAGTTCTCTGGTCTGGTCTTGCGTTAAAGTTCCTGTGACTAGTTGTCTCCGCCAATCCAGTAGATCTCTCATGACTTTGCGTAGTGTGGTGAATTTGTATGTCTCCCTTTCCTGGAGTAAAGTAAATAAGAATGAAAATAATATTATCATGACTTATTAAAATACAAATACCATAAATATATGCATGCCTTTTTAAAATTTTGGCAACAAGTTGAATGCATAGACTAGAACATGTATTTTGAACCACTTTACATCAGAAGAAGAATTTCATCGCTTAAAGGGATTTAATCTCTATAAAATACATACAGCATGATCAATAGGAATCACTTTGTTTTCCTTTTTAGGTTTTTTAGGTACTGAATGATTCATTAGCTTAGATGCCCACTGATGTTAAGTCAGTTTTAAGTTACAACAACATTGAGATGAATTTATTAAATAATCAGAAAATATGTATTATAATCAGAAGATCCAGAATTTCAGCATTTTACTATTTAGAGTCTAAGGAAATAGAAGTATCATGGGCATGATTATGCCCTAAAAAGCTGGTGTGCAGTCACATGCAATCACAAAAAGTAACTGTTGAATTTTGCAGAAAAATGCTCAAAATGGTACTTTAAACTATGTGCAGCTGCGTGAGCTAGGTGAGAAGCAGGTGTATTGGAAGTAACAAGTTGCATGGAAGAATGGAATTTTTTCACCATCAATGCCGAAGAACCTTTAATTATGAATACTGACAGCTAATAGTTTTCCTCAGAAATCATACCGTTAAGGAGTCAAATCATAAATTTACTACATAGCTATTCTTTTGAATTCTTTCCAACTTAAATTTGAAATATATAGGTATGTATTTGGTTTGACGGATTTCATTTATAATTTCTGTGGTCAAATTTTAATTAAAAAATTATAAAAGAAAGAAGTACCTATATTAAAACTGATATGTACTTACCACATAAAGTTTTTTCCATATATTTCCCCATTCTCTGAGCACCATTGTCACCTCACGGACCACGGGATCTTCAGTGGGTACCACGGTTTCAAAGATCCTTTCAAGTATACAAAATATTTAGTCAATATCTGATGACATTCAACAGGTTCTATTTTAAATAAATAATAGCTGAATGGTAAATCAAATTTATAATACAAGAAATTCGAATATTGATTGAAGAAATTATGAGCATTAAGAAAAAACCAAAATTTAATGAGAAATATCAAAGTTATTAATGTTAAAAATGTAGTGAAACAATTTAGCCAATAAAAACTGATTCTGCTTACCCTTCATTTTCAATTTTGAATGGCCTCAGGTGAATGTAACTGTTGGGAAATACACCCTGTAAATATATTTGAATTATTAGTACAACTGGATATAATTTCAATACAGCACTACAAAAATTATTTTTTAATAATTAACCTGACATACCTTAAGGGCTCTGTTCTTGGTGGAAAATCCGCAATACCACCCTGAAAAAAGAAAAAAAAAAACATAATATGAGTGGCCAAAACTGAAACTATTATCTACTTATTGTATGATATGATTGTATCATAGCTAAAGTGAAACTTGTTTACAAACATTTAAAGATCACCTAAATAGAGATTAACTAAATATTAAGAGAATATTATATGTATTTTCAGTTATAAAATTCGCAAGAACACTTTTTAGGGTGGGTACCAATATCCAAATGGTGTATATGAATTTATGAAATAAATTAACAGATTATACAAAGAAATAACCACAGCAATTCGGAAAATGTGTAGTAATGACGCAATATTGGAAAATATATCCTGTAACTCTGAATGCCGCATATAGGTAATTCGATCACATCAAAGGGAAAATCTGAGGGAAGTCAGTAAAAAACATACAATCAACCGATTAGTGCCAACAGAGAAGCACATACTCGACCACTTACCATACATACAAGAATCTGAAATTCCATGTACTCATCATTTCGACTACGATACGAAGAAATAGGAAATCCCTCATTCTTATTTTAATTTACTGCCAAATTACTCTAGATAAAACGTCAGAAAATTTGAATACATCTTTCAAATGATTTTTCCGTTCCTCATTAATCAAATTAAGTCTAAATTCTGTATCTCCGTTTTTACATTCATAATGCTGCGGTTTGAGTAAGCCCGGCTCGTTGAAAAGGCTTCCAGTGGCAGCCACTATGGCGCTGACGAAATTTCGTTTGGCAAAAGCGCCTCTAACGAGCGACACGTGAACTAGCTTCCTGGACAATTAGCTGAGCGGGGTTTTTAAAGACCGATTCTCTTGGAACCATAATGTACCTAGCGTTTCTACGATATAATTTTAAATATTAAGATATACAAGCAATATAAATTAATATAAAATGAAAATAAAAAGGTATTAATATTATAAAATACACCAAATTTGTAGGAGTTTCTCACCACATGTGATTTTTATATTCTTAATTTTATTTTAAATCTAATTATTAAAACTTTTAACTAAAATGACTAAACTTCTAAAATTACTAACTACTAACTACGATTAACTAAAATCACGAAAGCTTTGGTAAATACTTAAGATTGCTAATATCTACCGTTCTTAGACCCAAAGCATAGGCTGATTACATAGAAACAAATATATGATGTTGATTAGTGATGAGAATTAAGGTTATTAACTGTCTCATTAAATAGACTAAGAAAAATAAAATATTCCATATGACTTTTTCTAAATCTGGCAAAAACTTAATTAACAAAAAAAGGGACAGAAACAATATGTAATCTAATAAATAAAACAGAAAATTAAATGTGTCATTTAAGTGTGTATTAGGATACATTTTACGCCAAGCATTATCAGTTTTGATTATGAATGGAAGTAAGTTTCGGTGAGGAATCTGAAAATTCCCACGCGCTCAAATAATTAAGCACAATTAAAAGGGTTTTACAAAAAACAGCAATAAATATTTCAATTGTCTTTCTCTCAGTGAATACTGAGATATAGTCTATATTTTATCACCCTGTTACCTGCACAACCAATTAAAAGATTTTTTCAAAACTTTCATTTCATTAAAAGATTTTTTCAAAATTTTTTCGCAAAATTGTATTTGAACACAGGGAAAATAAAATAAATTGTTTGACATTTATTTATGACCTTGATTCTATTGATGTAATTTAAAACTTAATACCTCAATTTTACAAAAAAAGCAAGAAGGAAAAAGAAGTAATTGCAGGAGTAAACTTGGACAGAGAAACTCAGTTGAAAAATAAAATCCAGGATAATATTTTCCTTAAATTTCAAATTATCGCTTCTGAGAAATACGGTCACGACAATGTTTTTAGCACTAAGCATTCAAATCAAAGCGAACCTACCACTACAGATCATTCAGATGGTACAGGGTAATTTCTTCCATGCCAACGCATATTTCCATCAGCAAATGTATGCAGAGAAATGTCTTCATAAAGACTTGAATATCAGACAGATATGTAATGGCTAGCAGATAAGCTAAATTTGAATTTGGGCTATTGAAATTGATCAGGTGCCCCAGACATTTTATGGTTATGCTGACGATTGTGGTTTGCGTAACAGATTTCCTCGATTCTCAATGATACACTTCAATTTACAAGTGAACATTATGCGCACGCAGATCATGCCAATAAGGAAAACAGCTAAAAAAATTTGCACTTGTTTCAATTTTGAAGGTAATTACGTAGAAAGCTTTGCATTCCATCCATGAAAGTTTTTAGAAGACTTAGAAGTTTACTTGCAGCTTTGGGAAATGGTACCCCGCTGAAGACACGCACAAACGAAAACCTACCTTCCCCAGAATAGCAAAGTTACACCATCAGGCGAAGGCAAATTAGGCGTCATGCCGACGAAACCATCTTTGTAGTACCTAAAGGAAATATATTGTGGAAAATTATATGCAATATTTAATTCCCTTGATTTGATTTAAATCATCTATAATATTCCACAGAGTTTTTCGCGAAACAGTGTCTTAAAACAGGTTTCCTTTAATTTTTCTGAACCGAGGCACTTTCATCAAGAAATTCGCTTACTATTTTCCTGGAAAACAATTGCACCTAATAACTGCTTCAGAAAATAGATATATTCTTTTTAGTAAGAGTGCGAGGTACGCATATAGTTTCGATTAGTTTAAAGTAAGTACGAGTCGTATATATCTATGCATTAATTTTACAATAGAGAATAGAATAACATTGGGCGTTACGTACAAGGGAATCACCGTGATAAAACAAAAATCATTTGCAAACAATTTGATACATTTTCATGGTTAGGGATAGTTTCTATGAAATATTTTCTTGTTTCAATCATTTCGACCAGGCCCTGAAAAAAATAGCGGTAACTCTGGGACGCATGAGAAGCTCGAAGTGCAGTAATAACCTCAATTCCTCACTCCTCAAGAATATGGAAGTCTCGGGAGGAAAACGTTCTTGGAGGAGAGGGGGAATTAAAATGGATTTTATCCCTGGGGAAAGGGATCCGAGCCCCCCGTGACGTCACGATTTCCTCTTAAAGCTCCCTGTTTACTCCCAGGCCTCAGCTCGAGGGCGTCTCCATTACTTACTCAATGTTCGAAGATGCGAACGACAAACAGGAGGAAACATGGTGGCACACTACAGAACAAGATTCTGGATAACATCGCTTCGGTTGTTATTCAAAATTTCGGTGGCAAATGACGTCACATCAAACCCTGTCTTTATGGAACGTCGTCGAGTATCTTCAAGACTCTCGGCATTACGGAAGTAATTCTAATGCTGCCGATGCAATAAGAAGGAAACAAATGTTCAACGCGAATCGATACGACCTCAAAGATTACGATCGGCATGCTGATGAGGTAAGATGTTAATCGGGTGGAAGGGATGGGAAAGGAAACGGCCATTCATTTAACCACCCGAATCCTAAGTCGATAAGGGAGAAGCGAAAGAAAGAGTCATCATCCCCTTAACTATTTCACTGGGCCCTTCTCGATTTCGCCAGATGCACGCCACCCCACCGCGACCTAGATATCTGGACCAATCGAATCGGTCCAATAAGGTATCTTTAAAGTAAAACAATGAGGTTTATTGACTGTCTCTCGCCCATAGGTATCTTCTTCTCCATTCGGACTCATTCCACAACGTCCTTTTCTACTCCATGCACTTACAGGCGTCGTGTAACGCTTTTATGTCTTTGACGTCACATTTAGTGTACCTACAATGGTCGGGGAGAAATATCTCTTACTACTTATTCACTCGTAAAGGAAAATGAAATCCCTGGAGATAGTGCGTCACTTTCTCCCTGACTAACTTTCCACAAATGACTTTTTTTTATGCAAGTAATGAAAATACATTCTGATAAATCCGTAGAAATGAAATCCGAATAAACATTTAAAATGCTTCGAGAGGATGGTAGAAACAGCTGTACTATTGAAAATAACGTTTTAACACAAAAACACCATTAGTTTTAATAATTTGGTATCATGAAACTATAGCAAATTTGTGCTTATTTAATCTACGAATTTGATATGCATCGTCACATAGTTAATGCTGACAAAGTTAAATTTAATTTAAAATATTATTCGAAGAAATAATAGTACGCAATTTTGTTTAGGCGGCAACATTTCTCTATAAAGGTGAAATGCGGTTTAATTAATCACAATGCGGAATAAAAGATTGATGTAGTGGTGTAGGATAAAATAAAAGAGAAAATCGGTAATCTGAGGAAAGTGTACTCTGTTCTACCAGTCAATATGCCTAAGACCCGGTTTCACACAGTCAATGTTCAATTGCATTTCATTTTTGACCGGACAAGTTTTACATTTCGGTATACATTTAGGGGGTCATCTCGGTCTTCGCATTGTCAGACTCGCGTCACGTACATTTTCTTCTAGTGCTTCAAGCCTAATTCAATTAGAACAGAGAGAAATACATCATTTAGAAGGTAAAGAGTATGCCTACACACGAAAGAAATTGTCATTGGAAAATCTAGAAAAATACCAAAAAATTGGCCAAGTCAATATAACGTGTGATTTTTACGCTATCACAATTTAAAACATTTAATAAATCGAGAAACACTCAACAAAACTAACGGGAAATTACTCAATGAGTATTTCTCTGATGGTACTTAACATGAAATAAGAGAATTTATAAAAAAAATGATTTAAAAAATATTTCATAAAATTTTATATTTGAGGTTACGTTTATTCACAGTGTATCGCGCCTGTTTTGGCTGGAGTAGTGATTGAAAGGCAATGAGTATGCTTTCAGAATAAAAAAGAATGTTTGTAAATTCCTGAAAACCATCGAAATCACGATTTTCACACTCTCGCGATTTAAAACACTTTTTGTGTCGTGGACCACTCAACATACGCTAACGAATAAATTACTGGAATGAAAGCTCTTGCAATAGCGAAAATTGTTAAAAGAGAAAAAAAAAAATATTTATTCATAAAATTTCAACTTGTTTGCTTGACTTTTTTCGTAAAATTTGTGTTTCAGCTGTAGCCGGCATTTAGTTTCGATTTGATTGTTGATTTGGCTCCAGCGAGTTAAGCGATTATTTAAATCGATTGTTGATTGAATGAATACAAATTATGCCACTTTAAACGAACGGTCAAATGCACGCGTTAACACTTGGCCACGTAATATAAAAACATTTAGGAGACCTGAACAACCTTTCCGCTTTCCTAAACGCGAAATAATTTCCCCCCGAACCTTATCGGTGACCAAATGTCGAACATTCAAGGGCGGGCATTCGATGGTCATCAGAAAACGATTGTATATCATGTGGTATTCGATCAACTAAAGGCTGATGAAACGGAGCCTTTTCGTTGAAAAAAAATTGGCGACATAGAGTGAAGTTGATAGAAACCGTCATGTTTAAAAAAATACTGCTTTGAATCCAGTTACACTACAGTGATAAGTGTATTTGAACCATCAATACCGTTTTAAGAATAGTACAGAGGAAATTCTACGAGGTCATAAGTGCCTTCCAGCACATTATCCCCAGTTTCACGCTCGGCATTGAATTTACCGTTTAAAACGCACATTTTAAATTAACCGTTTCGCGCGAGAGTTGGCGGTATCCATTGAAAATGGCGCAATAGCGTTAAACGCGTTGTGAATAAAATTACATCGCCGGGGGAAAAAGTGCTTACATATTAAAAATTAAATGCGAAAATCGCTTGAGATTTCCCACGGGCGACCATCTATATGAGCCCGGCCCAGCAATTCGCCAGCCGACTGACCGACCCTTATCCGTCGGGAGAATATCCGACCCGAAGTGGGAAAGGCCGCGACTGGACGAATGCGAAGCAGCCGGGATTCGGATCCCAGTCGAGCCCGATGAGTCTCCGAGACGAATTCTCTACTCATTAGCGTAATGACGCCATTCCACTAATGGATGCACCGGGCCCTGAAGGAGAGACTCGCCCCCTCCCCTACGACGCGGCGGGCCTTGAGCCACCGCTGCCGACCCGTTCGAGACCCGAGAATCCGACCCCCCC
>LYUA01000131.1:610815-623505 GCA_002093875.1 Calopteryx splendens
CTGTCTCCAAATCATCTTGTGTATCGCCGAATGGCTGCCTCCATTTCCTTATTTTTTTATGTATATATGTATATATATATAAACACGTAAGCTTCGATTCCTTTTAGTAAGGTAATTAAGAAAAAAATAAGCCATATAAGGAAACAAACTTCCACGTAGTCACTCCTGAATCCGTTCATTGTATTTGTTCATCTAGCTATGCTAATCCTTATTCATTTGCGCAGAGCCTGACTGAAATCCCACTTTCAATTCCGTCATCCTATGGAAATATTCAACGCCCAAATGAGGAACCCTTTGGAGAAAATGCCGTAAAACCCTGAAATGAAGACACATTGGCCATACCTCTTCTGTCTCCTGTCGTCGTTGTCGAACCGTAATGGGTTTTCGGTGTCGAACGATCCGAGGTGACGGAAGCAGAGGGTACCTACTTGCGATGGACACTTGAAAATTTCGATGTCGCTCGTCTCCCGTCACTCACCACTCAGTGGCACGTGCGAAACATTTATGAAACTCCACTTCTGTTTAGAAAGGACTCAAATCTGCTCGTAGATGATAATTTCGCGCGCGAAGAAAATCGGGAGGGCTGAAAGAGCTCTACTTTACAGAGATGACATGAATCTAGTTTGCGATCTCCCGAGGAGGCTTAATTATTTTTCTTGCTCTTTCACAACTGCTATCCGAGAAGGAAAAACAATCAGGCTTTCACTGCCTACGCGAATAAATACGCGCCTGAGCAATTGATCATTAATTCATCTTAACGCATTCAAAATACTCGTAAGCACCTGAAAAACCGATAACCAAGGACGCTGCAGCACGGTCAACCCTATGTGAGCGACACACGATTAATCGAATTGATTTTTTTTAATGAATAAATTTCAATTCGCAATCCTCGCAGTGAATATTGATCTTCAGTAATAAAACATTCCACGAATGGAATTACACCTCGAGCGTAATCGATTAATGGATATTAATAAGCTAATTTCGCATGAAGGGTTCGTTAGGAAAAAAATAATGGCAAAATGCGATCCATGAGCATAAATGCTCGCCTTTGCTCAGTAGGGAGAAATTCGTTTCAATTTTTTTAAGGATTCCAAGCCTTGGACTCAATCCAAATGAAATTGTTCTCATCCCGAAAGATCGACTCGTTCCCATTCGTCGTCCGGGAGGTTGCTCTCTCGATTAATGTGCTACGAACGTTAAACTTAGGAAATCGCCATTAATCAGACCTTTATTTCTTTCCTTTCCAGCATTCAGTCGAAGCTTCGTTTCCGGCTTTCTGCGATATTAAAGGATCACCTCCGAACTCAATTTTCGTAAATAGCAGTACCGCTCACGCAAGTATATTTATTATACCTCGGAGGTAAAATCTTTTGTTTTCGCTCGCACGGGTGATTTTAGGAATGCATTATTTTGGTGCTCACAATATCTTTTATAGCTCAAATAATAATCGAAACCACTTAGTCAACCGTAAGCATTGCAAGGGCTAAATCGTGCTCACAATTTATCCGGTACAGGGATTGTTGGATCGTGAGGTCACGCATATTAGGGTGAAAGGGTGGGGGTTTGATCATTGTTGCTGATATGCGAAATGAGGGAGGAGGGAGCCAAAACATCCGTTGGATAACGATTTCCTAGAAAAGTGGTCCAAATAAAGTATTCTTTAACGCAGAATCGAGGGATCCGGGTTCGAATCCCGATTCAGGCGAATGATTTTTACACTGTGAATTTTCCACATCATACCAGTGTTTCCAAACGTGAGGCGTGTGCCTTACACGCGGGCGTTTAGGATACTCTGGAGACAATTTGAAACCGATGTAGCCTTCGTCAGCTTACGTATACGATACAAAATAACGAAAATAAAAAATATATTAAAAATAAAGTTATATTAATTGAAAAAATTCAAATAAAAAAGTTTATCCTTTTTATTTGAAATATCTATAATAATTACATTCTACGTCAGAAATTGGTTGACTATTATGCTGGAAGAGGCATCAAATTCTTTGAGACGCTGAGATGGGACATCATCCAAAAATGTTTGGAAAAACTACTATAGGTACAATTGATGCTCCACTCAGTTTTTATGCGTTAAAATTAAAGAAAATCATGAAGTTAAAAAAAAATCGTGCTAATTTGGGAAAATATTCGAGAACCGTGGCCGTGACAAGCGTGAAATGTCAAAATTGGGGAAAAAAACAGTGGGGGGTCAAAATTGACCTACAACCGTATGACGTCATTTGTGTAAATAGCCCACCTTCATCCATCTCTCACTGAAATTGCATTTATGCAGCTCTCGCGGAATTCCCCGACCGTGAGTCGCTTCTGGCGGACTGGAGATCCAGCGAATCACGTGACCGTTCCGTTCCCGCGTCTTCGCTTCAAAGCGTTCGGCGCGCGCTTTGGCCGCTTGACCCCACGGGGCCGGGGGCGCTCGACCGCGAGGACACACCCTCGCGTCAGGATCTCGTCACGAGAGAGCTGTGAAGGCCATCTCTGACGTTTGCTATCCCATACACCTCTTCCCTCCAAGTTCAACCTATTAAACGAGCACCTTCTCAATTCACCCGCATTCATTCATCACTATCTGGTTATTACCGTAGAGCCGTATTAGCGTAGACCGTAGAGCCCAGTGGAAGAGCGGAGTATCTTTCCTTCCATTTGTTTTTGCCCCGTAAACAACCCGCGTCCCGCACGACAAGGTTTAACACCAAACCACACTCCGTAGGTACCCCGAGAATTATTTCCATATCTTCTTCATTTCGCCTTCGCGCGGGCGATGACTATTCGCGAACAGTTGCCAAACATTGTCGCGCACTTCCGGTCCGGCGCCATGAATATTTATTTCGTGAGCCCGAGGAGTGGAGTGCGCAGCATTCTCCCCTTAGTGGGAACAGTATATCAACCGCCCACACTTCGAACCAGTCCTCGTAATGGGGAAAGTTCCGAGAAAATGTGGACAAAAAAAATCCACGCAAACGGTGACATGTTCAGTAGGAATTCCTTTCGGGGCGGCTCGACTCAAATGAGAGAACGAGCCTTCGCGAAGACAAACAGAAACTGCGTCAAGTGGGAACCCCGCCGGCGGCGTGAGAACGTGCTTGGGAAATATATCCCCCGACGAAAAGGATGAATTTCACACCAGCGAGAAATTAGAGTGGTAATCCATCGACATTACTCCCTACCAATTGATTACATGACGCCAATCAACATGCGTGACCGGATAGACCTTTTTAAGCTGAGGCTATTTTGAATAACTCCGGCAAGGGGCTAATCTTTGTCATCCGGGAGGATTTTATTGGCGATTTCCCATGGCTGAGCGGATAAAGGGATAAATCGGTGTTTAACTTTCGAAAAAGTTAAATAAAAAAACGGCGAAGCGTCAGCACGTTGCGCATATGCATGGCGCGGTGCATTAATTTGAATAACGAATCGAAAAGATGATTTTTCACGGTCGGCGGGCTAAAACGCAGATTTCGAGAGCGATTATGCAAATTTTGAATGCGGAAGAAAGCAGAGTTGTGCGAGTGAGGCAAATGCATTGATTTATTAAGCCGAGGACCCGAGCAAAATTCATCACCGCCATCATGGGAGTTCAACCCGCGCCATAGCTGGGATGGTGGGACGGGGAAGGTGGGTGAAAAGAGAGTGGTCCACCCCCGCCGCCAATGCCAACGTAAACTAATCAAGTGATGGTTTTGGAGTAGTATGAAAAGACCGCCTGGGGTATGGAAAAATGAAAGCCAGAACGCGCCTGCCAACTTACTAGATTTGATTATTCGCCGACGATACCTACGGAAACGTAGAAAGACATAACGATCCCCAAAAAAATGGCGGGATACCCGTACGCAATCTATACACAAATTCGAATTAGTGAAAAGAACTGGGATTTGAATAAAAATTCTGGAAAAAAGGGGATAACCTCCTTTGGATGTTACTACCGATGACACAGAACGTGCTAAATAAACAACTAACAAGACTTATTTTGAAAACAAATACGAGAAATTTCAGATTTGACAAATCATTTGTATAGATCGGGATTAGAACGCGGGCGCCTAGAATTCTGGTAACGTACTTAAGCAAGGTTACCTGCCGAGACGTCCTATTCAACTGCGAATTTTTAGTTCTTGGAAGAAACAAGATGTTCTGGCGATTTATCATACGTTCAAATTCACGAAGTAATGGTAGTCGTGCTTACGGCGCCACAGTTCACGACGTCAAAGTCAACCTTTAAAAATATAGGATGATTTTCATTGAAAAATAATAAAAAAAACTATTGGAAAAAGCGAATCACTTTCCCTGGAAATAATTACGCAAAATTAGGACACCTTGTCCAAGTCTTCGATCTACTAGGCGTGGTGAGGAGGCTTATTTACTACCAAATTTCCAAAGGAGTTTCCCTCCCTTAATTCCAAACGTTATTACTAAGGCCCTCAGAGCTCTTACACGATGCAAAATGATTTAAATGAATCGAAAAATAAAACTGACGTTTGGATTAAGACATCGCAAGCACAGCCTTGAACATACAATAAGTAAACGGATCGAATTAATTGAATCCATGGCACGGGGATGTTCGTTCCCATAATTGCACGCGGGAGACGAAGTCCAGGTGCCGCTGCGTCGCGATGGTCGCCCTCGCGGAACGCATCCTCACGTGCCTGCGCCATCGCCTACATATGTAAACGCCACGTCCGAGGACTAATTGCATAAATGTTGCCTATGGCTCAAAGGCAAGAGTGGCATGTGACGGGAGCGCTGCGGGAAGGAGGCGGAACGGGAGATAAGAAGAATGGAGCAGTGTGCACCTACATGTGCGGAGATGGACGTACGTGTGTGTGTGTGTGTGTGTGTACACCTACTAGGAGACGAGGGAGCGGTGAACCTCCGCATGTCACTTGTGCGGCGGTGGAGTAGGCATAGGTGTCCGGGAAATGAAGCGAACCCTTATGGAACCGCTCGGCTGGACATTCGAAAGCGTCATTCTGTCCGCATACGTGCTGGTGAGTGGGAAATCAGCAGGGCATTAAAAAGAATGAGTGCATGCGTGAACGGAATAACAACGATGAGCACTCACGTTTTCACTGATTCTGGTGTGACGACGATTTTATTGATTCAAAATCACTTTCTCCTTTGCGTGCTTACTAAAAAAATGTAAGTAAGTAATTTCTTCGCATTTCACCAATCTAACCAGTCCTTTTTTTTCTATGAGAAATGAATATTCTAAAAAAACTTGATATTTTTTTCAGGCTCCCCTTCGAGGAACTTCATTTACTGAATATTATCACTACAAAAATGACTTTTAGACATAAAAATGACTCGAAAGTGACTTGTAAAAGTGGAAACCTAGGTCGGGAAATTAAACCTTTTGTGGGCTATACTAAGTTAATTTTGTTCATAGTGAGAATTGTAACCTAGGGACAGGAACTGCTGACATCGTCAAGTAAAAAACGAGAATTCGCTCTGACAGCTGGTGTTCCCCACCATTTGAACTCATACATTTACAATACCTCATATATACACAATAGCGGACGTAGTGTCATTGTCAATGTCATTGTCAATCTCAACTACATTTTCTGCCTTTTCTAAATGTTTAACATGACCTCTGGCCAAAAAAAAACCAAACGTATAAATTTATAGTCGGAAGGTTTATTAGCGTGCTAAGAGTCATCACGCAAAAAAACCATCTGAAAAATAGGCATACGTTGCCAAGGGAACCTTATGCAGTTTTCAACCGAACTTTTCAACTCCATCGCTGGCTTACTCCACAAAACCTAAAGTTGGTTGATATTATATTTAAGTACATTGTATGCAGAAAGCAGATGCAAACGAAACGTGATTTAGACTCGCTTACACCAATTATTAATATCTTCTAATGATGTTGATAATGACATTTATAGGATAGCACTTTAACCAATTAGCAGGTTTACGCATGAAATGACACGCTAGGTGGTAGCCACACCCATAAACTCAATCCCACACCTAGCGCCGCATCCAACCAATGTGCACTGATTGGTGAAGGAGTAAAAAGTGGGAGAGCAATATTTCGTCAGAGGCGTTAAAATTTTGGACGATGTACATCTAACTAGGCCAAATACAGCCTGAGAGAGAGACTGTCGCAATGTCCCTTTCAAAAGATGTTTTTTTTTTAAGTGACAAGGGGGGAGCAAAAAGTTTAGATGTAGGTATTAAAATTAAAATTATAAAGAAGCTGTGCATGTAGGCGATACTAACATAAATGGTAGTGGGATGCCTGAAGCTGATACCCTAGAATGGAGAATGTTAGTTAAGCAAGTAAGAGACATTTTGGAGAACATAAGAGAGTAATTACATGGAGACGAAAATGGTAATTACAGTCATAACGTGAGGTTCATACAGTATAAAGTAGTATTCACGATGTAAATTATAGCCGTTATAAACGTATACAATGTTGAAACGAGGGGAAAATGCGTGTAAACATTTGGCCTTTAAACCAAAGGCTCGGGTTGCGCTGAAAAAGCATGTTTCAATTAAGAGTTTAGCGATAAAAAACGCCTAAGTGATCCCAAAAGAAAACAATTAGTGGCAGCTTTGTCTATTCTATTCAGAGGGAAGAGGAAGAGAATGAATTCTGGTCGCGCTTGCTCATGCAAAATCAATAGCGTCACCCCCGAGAGGAATTCAGTCTCTCTTTCTCTCTCTCTCATTCTCTATCTCCCACCCTCTCTAGCCTCCCAATGCCTGAATAGCTAGTAGCATTAAATTTAAATGTAGGCACGTATTTTAGAAACGCACGATTGGACCTAAATATTTGATTCCGAGTGTAATCACGATTGACATAGTTGATTCTCGAGCCTCGGGAAGAAAAATAAAATAAAGAAAATCAACAAACTACGCGGCGGAAAAAGAGGAATATAGCTTAAAAAACAAAGATCTATTGACCCATGTGTTATCAAACTACAACTCAACAGCAACAAATTTCTACAGCAATAATTGACCATCCACAGTCATTTTATATTGTCCCTAGGGAAGCGTCGACACGCATTGCCTTTGAGTCAATTTGGAGGAACGAGAAAAGTTCTTTGACAGAGATACAGTGATCTTTTTTGATTCATAATTCGTTACTAGATGAATAAAAATCGCAGGCATGGGATGATGAAACGATAATCAAGACATGATGACAGGAATCGTTTTATTTTTGACAAAATTACCTAAATGCATATTTACCGGAATTCCTGAATAGCCTGCCATTCTTTCGTCCTACCACTGCTAAATACTAGGTATTTCAAGTTTTACCGACCCTGATGTTACGTGCCTGCATTAAATTATGATGCTCTATTTTAATGATTCATTTATAGTTCAAAAATATTTACCTGCATTAATGATAGCATGAAGATGGATATTTAAAATTACCAAGACCAAAAAAAACAGCATAGGAAGCTGAACGTAGGCATACCTGCATTTAGGCATTGAAAGGGTCGGTACGTTAGCAATTAAGTAGTTAGTCTCTGACAAAAGAAGTTACGTAACAAAATAAATTTATGGCATGATAAAGCTCATTCATTAAATAGAGTATGAGAAAATTAGAATAATATTAATATCAGTTCTTGTTTTTGTAGCAATTTAGTGGGAATCGATCATTGCATAATTTCAGAGCACTACTGGCGATTATGACGGAGTAAACGGTTGGTATAAAATGAATTACTAAAAGTTATTGATCGAAATGGTTTTGTGTTTCTGAAACACCGCTTCATTACCTTTTCATAACTCTCATTAAAGTATGTTTTCCTAAATGATGATTCATTTTCTTTGGTACTCCACGACGTCGTAGGCCTTCTGGAAAAATATTTGATAATAAAACACTGCAAAAACCCTTCACAAAATCAATTTTTAATTCCGAATCTGAAATACAGACTATTAAAAAGAAATTTTCGCACATTTTGATGGATGGATATCCCAGTTTTGGATGCGTGAATGAATATGCTTCCTTAGCACCAGTACGAGTCAGATAAAAGACTGAAGTGGGAGAAGAAGTAGAAGGTACTCCAACCAGAGTACTTGATCGATTCCAATCCCAAATTTACTTAGCCGTGATATTCGAATGCTACACGAAGACTGCCAGGTAATAGATCTACGCAAGGTTGGGTGAAAATTGACGGTAGTCAGACGAAATAAAATAAAACGTTAAAGGAAATGAGAGTTTTTTTCCAAGAATACAAATGATACAACCGTGAATGCAAAGACGAGAGACAATGCGTCCTAGAGGGCGCAAAACGTGACGTGTCGCAAAATGTCGCAGTCATCATTTTCCGGACGCAGCTGACTCCGAGAGCATTCACCAGCTAGCTCTGTGCATGCAATCAGAAATGCTAACAAGCACCATGCAGAGATGTCAGCGCCGAAAGGGATGCATTACTTCACCGTCGACGTCATCTCCGGGTCAGACAGGCAAGCGAAAAAAATGATAGGCATATAAAAATAATAAGGACGTAGGTGCCCATCGTCCAATCAATCGATTAAATTTCATCATTCTCGTGGCTCGAGGAGACTGCAGAAAAAAATCCACAGCCAAATGCATGATGGATTTATCCCCATATGCTACTCTGACGGTTAGATAAATAATGAAATTATTCCATACGGACGGTTATAGTTCAAGAGTAGAAGACTATTCAAAGTATGGGCAAAAGAATTCCAAATTCAGCAAGAAAGGGAAACGTTGCCACTGTCGTTCGACAACCTATTCTCCTATGTTACCAAGTTAATCCTAGACTGTCCCCGTCATTAGAACTAGATACAAGTCGTGTCTCCACTTCCGGGTTTGTGCCCTCTCGCTTCATTAGTTACCAGGGCAAATATAATTTTTAATGTTCTTATGAAACTTTCAATGCAGTAGTTATCTTATTTAGTTCCTTCCTTCATGTGAAGTTTCAGGCCCTCGAAATGTCATTGATTTGTCACGACAGGATTTTGGCTTCAGTTTAATGTGATTCGAGAAAAGACAGAAACGTAACGCCATCCAACATATCTGTTTTCATGGGCATAAAAGCTAGTTCGCTCAATATAATAATAGAAATCAATGCGTACCATCTTGATTAATTTAAAGCAATTAGCAAACAAGTTTTTTCTCGGAAATATATGGAATTAAATTAAATCCCGTAAATTGAATCTTTACTCGCTGATCTGCATTTCTGCCATTTTAGAACACGCGAAGAAACGGAGAAACGGAATCGAATAACATAGTTTCTCCTCGGGGTACTGTTTCTATCATTTAACGTTTTTTTTCACCCCACTACATACTGCTGGCTGACTGCTGTCACACACGACAGAGAGGTGATAAACCTTTGAACCCTAATTAGAAGCAAAAATGACTGAATGGAAACTTAGAAAATCAAACCCTGGAAGCGCCACGACACACCATTTCATCACACTGTGCGAAATATCCTAATTTTTTGTGCAACCATAATGCATCGCTGCTCCTGCGTAGCACGTAAGCATGCATCTTTGTTTGGTGCATGCATCCCTCTTGAATTCCATGACAAGTGACGCAATAAAAATGAAAAAGGGGTACCGAAATTTGTGCACCAAGAAGCCACCAGGTTACACGGAAGACCGATAAATCCGAAGCGAACACGCGTTCACCGACCGGCCATCATAAATACGTCGGATTGCCCAACGAAAAAAATAAATAAAAATGAGGAAAAGCATGGCCGGGAGAGGGCAGGAGGTCGATACACACACGTGAGGGATTCGGATACTATGCGAACGTTTCCCACCCAGACCATTAGCACGCGAGGGACCAGAGGGCGGTTGGAACCGTATCGGGGAGGAGTGGGCAAAAATTAAAACGAAACGTACATTGAAAGAAAAAAAAAGGAAAAACGACGAGGTAATCAAAAATATATCGCAGAGCGGCTTATGCTTGCGAATTGCAGCGGCGGGAATGGTAGTAAAATTAAATGGTGCGAATTCAGACCGTCTCGCCACTACAACACACACAAACAAACACTCCATCTCTCTCTCTCGAGCGCCTGTTAAAAGGAGACCCAGTTGCGGTGGAGGGAATGAGAGGGGGGGGAGAAAATGGACGTCGCACATCCGCCAGTCTACCGACCGAATGGGGCGAACCAAAGCCGCGGGAGCGGAGAGGGGTTTGAAGAGGGTCTCCCGGCGGAGAGGTAGGAAGTGCTAGGGAGCGGAGCAAGCGGCGGGGAGACTGTGCGGGACGAGGAGGAGAGAGGGCGGAGCGGCTGGAAGAGCTGTGGACGGCGCGGCGTGGGAGTGGACAGATGCGAGGAGGAGACGGGACCCCTGGGAGAGAGAGGGGGTGGGGAGGAAGAGAGAGAGAGGGGCAAGGTGATGAGGACAGCGAGGCGCGGATGACAGCCGTAACCAACGGAATGGGGAGGCCGGACCGACGGTGGTGACGGTGGCGGCGTCCCCTTGGCCCTTCCACCCGCACTCTCCGACACCCCGAAACCTGGCCGGCTGTCTGGATCGAGGGAAACACACCTCTTTTCCATTCCTCACCCTCCCTCCCCCACCACCCCGATGGGGCCTATTAGCGCCCTCCCTCCTTTGCCCTTTGGGCTTCCTCCACGCTCTCGCGACAGACATTACCCCGGCTTGGTGCCGGCTGGGGGGGAATACCATCCGGTATATCCTGAGACACGACGGCTTATTGTAGACCCTTATTACCATCATCTATATCAACGTCATAGGCTTCTCGTCAACAACCAAAATGAAGTTTGAATGCACACACCCGTGGTTAACGCCATAGCTGTCTTAAATTAATTTTGTGGCTTCTTTATGACGTGCATGTACGAAAAAAATTGAAAAAAATTCAGTAGAGTTACGTGTACTTGGGAGAATACGGAAGACACGACAAGCATAGAAGCACACAACGGAAGGACACTAAATTCGGGTTTTATAATGTTTAGTTAAAGGCGATCGTGGGTTACCGACGGGTCCGACTTTATAAACATTATTATTAGTTCAGACTGATCGTTAGTAAACGTAAACATACTAACTGCAGTGACTTCATCTTTGATTTAACAGGAACTTTAACGGTCAGTATGAACTGAACTAAACATAATAATGCAAGCTATTAGACATTAGGGATACATACAATGAAATAGTGCTTTACATACAACCTGTAGCAGACGGAAGACGTGTCTCATTTGATGGGTATTAGAATGAGGACAGTGAATGGCAATTATAAAACCGATTTTTTGGTTTAACTGGAGGTTAAAGGTAGCCTTCAGTTTAACGAGAGATTATAAAACCGAGCCCAAGCATGGTAACTGCATTGATAGATAGTGCTCCGCCTAGGAAGGCGGAAGGATACCACTGTAAAAGAAGAATTACCTCTTGAGTATCTTTTTCCCTATGTTCTGATTTTCTGCATCCACTTCGTGCATAACCAAGTCAAGGACGGCCTAGGAATAGACAATGAATGCATGGAACTAAAAAAAGGGGATATGGTAAATGTTTCCTCGTAACGTTTTCTTTTTATCCGTGTGAATATCCTACTCGTTGAGCGCCAAAAACAAAAGACCCACATCATTGGTTGAAGGAGGAACTTTTGAACAATGGAAACCTCGAGTTTTTCGGAAACATACCACTTAAAAGTATCCCTATCCTTACAAAAAAGTTTATTGAGAAACGTAATTTCGTCCTCAGCAAGCGCAAGTAAATTACACGTACCTACAGGGTCTCCGTCGGTTACACAACTTCCTTTATAAGAATAAATAATATAAATAATGTAAATAAATGTTTAAAAAGGACAATTATAATGAGAGGAATGATAAATTAGGCACAAACCGTTCGATAAAGGATGATCATGCATTTATTATTCCCCCCTTTTATTGTGCAAAAATTGTTATTCATATTAATTTGCTATCTTAATGTCCAATGCATACGTGGAACAAGTTTCATTTATTTGACCTCACTGTTACGTCAGCGGCAGCCCTTGCAAGTAAAAACATGTTCAAATAACTTACGATATCCGCTCGCTTTCCACGAATGTGTTTCTTCACATTGGAAAGCATGAAAAATTCACATAGGACTAAGTCATGGCTATAGAAAGGATCAGGGACATTCTTCACAGTGATTTCTGTGACATATTCAGCATGCAAACGCCCTGTCGTTCGGGTATGATTAGCCTCGGAACACTCTGAGCAAAAACACGTCTCATATGTAATTTTTCTGTTACCATCGTGTGGGTGGCACCCAATGAATTATTTATTGCTTCTAATGGTGTTTTTAACGTTATTCTACAATCTTCCCTTACAATGGCAGTAGCGATGTTAATACTTACTCCCTCCTTTGAAATTGATTGCCTCCCTTCTTATAGCATTGTAAATCATCTTCTAGCTGTACTATAGGGAAGAGCGGACTCTCCATAAGCCAGCTAACAATTTGTTTAGGCCAAAGTAAAATTTCAATGCATTGCACTGCTCGTCCCGTTTTACTTCCACTGTTTCAGAGAGAAAACTGAACATGTTACACCTTTCTATGGCTGCTACTGAAGCAATCAATCAAAGTAATCAACCCGGAGGTTGGTTTGATAGGTGAGGGTAGACCTCACCCAATGATAAGCCGTTTGGAATTCACACATCAGGGTAAGGGGGGCAGTTCCTTTCCCTGTGTCGCCTGTGATTTCCCAGAATGACCTGGTACCCGATAAATGGTACACAGCTTGAGTGAAGCTGAGGGTGCCCA
>LYUA01000131.1:644828-656945 GCA_002093875.1 Calopteryx splendens
CCATCACCACCTCCGGTTCGTTCGATAACTCAATACGAATAAAGACAGGTTACCGAGATGTATGGGACTGAATTAAACCTTTAACTACTATGGACCTGCATATAAGTCCAGATGCTCATTACTTTGCGTCCTGGCAACGCATGAACGTCCGTCTTTAGGAAAGTGTAAAAAACAATTTCTGCCTTCAGCTCGGTCGGTTCCATAGGTAAATCTCACCTCGTAAACACCTCCAGAGTGTGCTAAAATCCCACACACAGAGCATGGGACTCGTTTCTTTCCCTTCGACGTTTACGTGTTTCCAGAAAGACATTCTTCTCAGAAAATTTCACAGCTTAGGATTACCTTGCGGAAAACTCAGGGTTCACCCGGATTCTCACCCGGTACCCTCCGGCCGAATAACTTTCAGCCGGTGAGTGGTTCTCCACTAGACTAAGCGAGCGTGGCGGATGTTGAGTGTGATAAGCAGTTACATGGTTAAAAACAAACATCCGTTTCTTGATAATATTTTTAAAGGAACTCACCAGAGAAGGGGTTAATTCTCAACTTCATCCACGCAGTTTTACTCCACTTATGCCATCAGTTCACGGAGCCTTGGGCGTTCTCGAAACGCTTTTCTATGATAAGTACCAGAGAGGGTCCAAGACGGAGCAATCTCATTCCCCCTTATACGTTTTTAAATCTACTAGTACTTTTCAGTAAAGTAATTGGGCTCGGTGAGTGTCTTGCCATGATGCCGATCTAAAAGTTATCGTGCTACCCATAAACGATGGTCAAATATTTAAGGAGAAGGGAATAGATATTGGCTAGAAAAACGGTTCAACATTAAATGACTCCCCACGCGCGTGGGTAACTGTTTTTTAAGCCCCCACTACCATGGGAAGTTCTTCGATTCACCCTTAAAAGATAAATAAATCCAGATGCTCAAAGAATAATCCACAACGATGTAGCATACATCTAGAAGGATCAATTAAGTAGTGTGCAAATTAAAACTGAAGGAAAATAGAAGCCAAAATAAATAAAGGTGTTAGAGGAGGATACGACCTTTTACCAGTATTATTCAAAATATACCGGGAAGAGGCAATAAGGGAAACAGATGAAATGGGTATCAAAGGATTCAATGTGAATAATGAAGAAGGCCCTCCAAAAATCTCTGAACGCGATGGACCCAAGTTCTTCAGGAATATAATGCGTATGAGAATTAACAAGAAGAAAACTAGAGGTAATCCTAGTATGCTGAAGTGAAAAACTGATGACAGATGCCGCATTTAGAGGGTAGAAACTAGATTGGAATCCTGCATCTACCTCGCTAGCTGTATTACATGATGTGGCATAAGCTCGGCAGACATAAAGCAAAATTAAGAAGGCACCCATGAGGAATAGGTAACTACTATATTCAAAGAACATACGGTGGCAATCAAGGAAGCAATATATTAAAGTGTTCATTTGGAGTATGGAACTCTACGGATCGGAGGCATGGACCTTTGCCAAAGTGGACCAGCAAAGATTAGAAGCCTTCAAATCATGGAGCTGGAGGAGAGTGCTGAAAATGGGCAGATAAAGTGAAGAGCAAAGAAGTACATAGAAGAGCAGAAGAGATAAAGAAAATATAGAGAACTCTGCGGCAAAGAAGAATCAGATGTATTGATAGGACACACTTTGAGGGACAATGGATTAGTTAGAAATATAATAGACGAGAAGGCCTATAGGATGCGATGAAGACCAAGGGACAAGTGCATAGGACAATTAAAGAAGGACATAAAACATAACAGTTATCAGGACGTAATGGGAATTAACTAATAATAGGAAAGAATGAAGGGTCACAGTTAATCAATCTTAGGACTGAAATACTGATGACCGTGCTCGAATTGCCATAAATTTCCCTACATGTGTGGCTAATGCCCTGTTGGGTGCTCCCGTAAAACAGCTGCGGAATTACATTTCCTCCACTTGGATAAAACGCCGAAGTCGATATTGGCAAGCTGGGGAATTGGAGTACTCAGATAAATACGGGATGTAATACTAATGGGTTTAGGAAACGGACATTTTCAATAAAGTTGAAAGTAAAATTAGAAAATCAGAAGTGCGCTAAGAATATAGATTTTTTAACAAAGGCCAATAAGGTAAAAATATCCGAGTGCTTTTTGGCAAGTTCAACGTTCCGAAAGTAGCAAATATTACTCAACATTTTATAGGATCACTAGACACCATCTAAGAAACTCGATGGTACAAAAAGATACGAAAGAACAAATACATAACAAAATGAGCAAAATTAGCGCCTTCAATCCTTTTGATAGGATAGAGGACATGCCCGCTCAGTCTCTTGTTATATCTTAACAACGATAATTTGCACCATATTTCTATCTCCGTTCATGATTGCAGAATGAAAAACAATATTCATAAAGAGATTTCAGGAGCTGCTATTGTTAGATACATTTCTCAGAAGCCTCGAAGGAATATTTCCTTAGGAAGGATAGTTAACACAAATAAAGATGAGATTAAATTTGCCCTCGAATAATAATAGCCTTCCCTACGCGCAAATAATAACGATTTTTCGGGACAACTGTCGCCATTTTATCCCACTTCTTCTTTAGAAGGACGGGTCGCATTCAAGACACACACCTCCGCACCCGAAGTGATACACTAAAGCACGACCCTTGTACGGCAAACTACGGAACGGAAACCCTTCCCACCGGAATCGAGTATGGCTTGTCGTTTTGGGAAAGAAGCGAAGGAAACGGATCCCTAACCGCAATGGGAAGTTATTTTAAGTCTTCATTACGGCCGCAAAAGCAACTCGCGAAACGGGAGACGCGGAAGTGATATGCTGCTCTATCGCGTTCCTTTTTCCTTAAGTATTTTCCACACCGCCTGCGTCTAAATTCTGCGCATCGGGAGGTCGTCCGCGGTTTCCCTTTGAAGACTCAACCAAGTTAACGTTCACCACCCACACCCCCGTCCACCAAACTCCCGGGAGACATCGCCGAAATGCTGAGCTGTGCCCAATTTAACGCGAAAGGGTTGCCCACGGTGAAAGGCGAGAGGTATAGAGTAAGAGAGGGAGAGAGAGAGAGAGAGAAAAGGACGACCCTGTGGATCGGATAAATGGCTGAGAGCACACTTAAAAGAGTACGAATACGTTTGCTGAAGGATTGGCGGCAATGAAGGGGTTGACGACGCAAGAACTCATCAGGGCATTCGGGAAAACATCGCTCCGTTAGATATGGAAATGGATGGCAAGGTAGAAGTCGTCAATGGCGACAATTACTTCGATTTCACCCAATTGGCAGGGATGGCACCATAGAAGAACCCCTCAAACCAGGTACGGCGAATGCTTCGTCTCCCTTCTTGAGCTTCAGATGGGCCAAATCAGGGGACCCCAAGGTTTTTCGACCGCGGGTCCCTTTAAGAATCTTTCCATTTTTATCGGCCCCTATCGCTTTAATGTTTCTTTCATGCGTCTCGTCATAGGGCCGAATATACACAATTATATTGCTCATTTTGCAAAAATATAGGCGTATATTGAATGTTACTATTTTTAAAGATCGTTTGTCCCAGTGTTGCTTTATTATTATTCTAAGAGGTTATTTATTACATTAGTGATTTTTATTAACTTTTTTGCATCGACCCCCAAGCACACATAGAACTCCTAACATTTTCATGTCGACTGGGTGTCTATATCTACCACTTTGAGGAACCCTGGGATAACTTAACTAAATGTAATGTCATCAGGACGCTAAAAGTTAACGTGCTAATATAGCAACTTCAATAGTTAAGCAGGGAACTGAAGAGGGGGACTAAAAGTGGAGGCGCAATTAATTAATTAGTGAAGGCCTATGTGGGGCGTAGCGTCGCATGATTCCGAAACTTATCTTACCGGAAAGACGCTGATCGCACCCTGGAGAATGTTGAGAAGTGGGGCATGGAGGAGGAGGAGGGGGAATATAGACCCGATAGGAAAAAGGCAAACAAAGTATGGCAGGTTAAAATTGAGGAGGACAGATGGTTTCTCTCTCTGGCACTATTAAGAATAGCTATGGCCTTTTGCATTTGACAATAAACAATAAATAACAGGAGTAATTAAGAACACCCCAGGCATCGGTGGAGGAAAACCCACCTGGGGGTAGCCGAACCCGCGACCCCTGGATTAGTAGGCGAGGAGGACGTAACCCCGCCGTCTCCGAGGACGGAATATTTGGTGGGGAATTCCAAAGAAGGCAGGGAAAGTGAAAGGAGAAGATATCGAGCGGTGGTGGATGTCAAAGGCGGTGATAGAATGGAGAATTCTGGGTCAGCTGGGAAAAGTGAGAGAGAGAATAGGCGTCTGTGCGGCATGAAAGGAGTGAAAGGGAGAGTTGGAATCGATGAAGCACGCAGTGTAAGGCTTGTGTGTTTATGTTGTTCAGAATAATTTCTTAAGATTCCAGGAATAAGTGGTTAATTTTTAACAGAGACTGGGCGAAGCCATGGGAACTATATCATTAGCTGTTTAAATAATAAAGAACGAAAATTACTATTTATCTATCTGGATGATCTGTTGACATAGTCACATCTGATAACAACTATCTTAATCGGGGCAAAACCTGAACTCGAGAACTTTTGTTCAAGGATAGTGGTCTTATCCCAGGTTCTCTGCTGATGAAATTTTCACAATATGGCAAGCAGCTGTCCAATTATGAATCGATATCTCAGCAATATAATACGAACCGAGTAATTCAGAATCAAAGACTAACAATTTTTGATTTGTTAGAAGGAAAATAGATGAATGTCGCGCATCAATAAGACAGCAAAAGTTAAAAATTTACGAGTTTCCCTGAATGGTCCCCGCATTGAAATTTTTGTCTTGTTGAAAACTTCATATAGTAGTATAGCAAACGACTCACTGCAAATTTTAATTTAATGAAAATTTACGAAAAAATGCTCACAATTTTAATTCATTGTAGTATTAATATTAGTAGAACCTATGCCTATTGAAAGAATCATTTAAAGAACCTGAAAAATTAAATATAATCTCCAGATACCTACATTAAATTTCGTAAAAGTAATAACTTCCCGTTAAAACAAATCCTTAAATTTCGGAGATTGAAGTATACTGAGGATCGGTTACTTTTGATCAAGCATCAACCGCTCCTATTTTATTTTTAAGATTATTTTTCACAAATAATTTTTCAATTAACCTAATAAATAATTAGTAGGCATTCGTTATTAGAGAAAACAAATGCTGAGGATGGTAATTCCAAAGAAAGGAAGAGAATCTTTTATGTTTTGAGTGAAATATTTATAGCGCTTTCGGCGACAAGCATAGGTTGGAGGCTTTTAAAAATGTGGGTGGAAAGAAGGGTGGAAAGAGTGAAACGGAAGGAAAGGTAAACTAACGAAGAAGTTTTGTGCATGGTAGTGGAGGAGAGAAGGCTATTGCGATAAATCCAAAGAAGGCAGGAAAATTTGATGCAGGGCTTATTGATTGGAAGACTGTGATAAAGGGGAGAATGCTGGATAAGCGAGGTAGAGGGAGGAAAATTATAGGCATGTTTAATGGAATGAAGGGCGGCATAAAACAAAGGAAATGAAGAAAAGATTATTGCAGAGTGGGTTTTTGGGGTATTAGTGTCGTGTATCTATCAGAAACCTACCCTTAACCTGTAGATTACCACTAAAAATAGTCTAAACCACTAAATTTTCGTCATCGATGAGCAAAATACTACAGTTAGCTTAGTGCCTTTTAAAGAGAACACTTACGAAGACGGTGGTGCACTAAGTTCCGAAAAAAATAGGCTGAAGACATTCGGCTTCTGCAAACAAAGAGGCTAATGGCATCGTGGTCCCCGCGTCGAGTCACATTCGGAGCTACTCCCTAAAGAGGGCGGGGAAAAGGCTGAGTGAGAGGGAAGGATGAGTTTGGCAGTTTCGCTGGGGAGAATGGGGAAAATGGAGGTCACAGGAAGAAAGGAGGGAGTGAGAACGGCGGAGAGAGTGAATGAGTGGGAGGGCGCCGTTTCTTTCGCCGACAGAAACTGTTATTTCCCCGACGGGACGCGAGAAGACACTCAACTGCAGTCATCAACAAGAGGAAAGACGGTTAAGGCTCGTGGAGAATGGAGCGTCGTTTCTTCATCCTTAGAAGGGGAAGGAACATTATTGATAAATTCGCATGTTTCAATGGACGCGTCTTCTTCAAGGATCTCAGTGAGTAATTAGCCAAAGGTCGAAAGCCGCATCAAAGCTTCACTCGACCACTTATTCCATCAATGCTGAGGAAAATCCATAACCGCTGCTACGTACAATTTTAACCGGTATCTTATAATATATTGAGCCAAGATTGATTTAATGTATCAACCCGTGATTGAACATTAACAAAAATTAACGCAAGATTATAGCATTTTAGCAACGCTACACCTTTATTACACACAAGAGAGTATTTTGCAAAGGGGATGTAGGCAACTCTTTTTGTCTATTCCGTTGGGCTCATTTCCCGATGGCCTTGTTTCCTACTCCAGCATACAGGATAGACCTGATATTTTTCAGTGATTACCTAACATCCACTAATAAACGCAATCATCTGAACCGCAGGAGGCAATACCTCGAGGTTTGACTTCATATCAATGCCTAAACATGACAACTGTAAACCATAAGCACAAAATATTTAGCTACTTGAAGATATAATAACACCTAATTGTGTTCCATATTACACGGTAAAACCTCAAGCACTACTAATGGCTAATAGTCTAGCTACTCCTACCACGCCTCCCTTGCTAGGCTGGAAACACAGCATGTAGATGCCGACGTTTTCATCATATATTTTCTTATTCTACTTTTAGTAAGTCTTCGCTCCGGGTTGTGTGGTGATTGGTGATTCGCTCCGTGAAATTTAATATTCATTATTCTCTTCTTGCACCACATTTCCATTACTGCTAATATTTTTTTTTCTTCTACTTTTATTATCCATGCCACAACAACATGAAATAGCATGCTTCAGAGAGACGCTCTAATGATCTTTATCATTACTTGCAACCTTGTATTTCAATCAACGATATATTGAACCACACAATTTCTCGTATATACAAAAACCTTTACTAGTTAATCACGGTAGTAATACGACATGTGACATTTATTTTATCACTTTATTTAATTTAAATAAACGTTAAAAGTATGCTCAATCATCAATACTTGACCAACTTACCACTGCCTCTTTCAAGATCTTGTTTCATCGATGTATTATCATTAGTTGCTCCTCTCCTCTCTCTTAGTAAAATTAAAAATATACCTAGTGTTCATCGTAATTCTAACAACGTGTACGGATTTTACTTTTATTATTCCTCAGATCATTTTCATCTTCCTATATGCTGCATTTATTTCTTCTAGTCTCTGTTCTTTCTCCATATCCTACCACTGCTCTTTCCACCACTTTTCAATCACCCTATTAGGTTCTCCATTTCGTTTTTGTAACCTTCTCCGTCTAACTCATCTCCTAAATTTCCTATAACTCATCTGACTTACTAACCCAGTTCTTAGTTACCTTTCCTAGAGTTTCCTTAACAGCTTACGTAATTTATTTTGGTAGATTTTCTCAAAGTTCTTCTACTGTAGCCATCCACTTGTCCTCACTTAGAATTTCATCAAATGATTTATGATATTCCTAACTTGTCGTTCTCATTAAAGCATCTACCTACTACTTCCATAATCTACTCTTTAAAATTCACTTTGATTCTACTCGACAATATGGGCGCGGTTTCCCAACGGGTATATCGCTGAGCTACTAAACGGCTAAAGGGAGGGCTTCGGTTCGATTCCCGGTGGAGCCTCTAGGCACTCTCAGCTTCACCCAAGCTGTATACCATTTTTCGGGTAGCATATCATCCTGGGAAATCACAGGCTGCACAGGGAAAGGAACTGGCCCTCCACCCTACCCTGATGTGTGGATTTCACACACCGCTGGGCTAAGTAATGGGTGACCTCTACCCCCACCTACCAAACCGTCCTTCACGTTGATTATAGTAATTTCTACTTAAATATTCACGAGCACTAAATTTTGATTCGAATCTGTATTCCTTCATGGGCTACTTCAATATTATCAAACTCAACGTGGCATCATCAGGTGAAATTGTTTATGTGAAACCACAGTGTTGTTACCTTGTGCTCATTACGATGGAGCAATTCCACAGGGTGTGAAAACTGTTTCCTAAGGAGTTAGTAATTCTTAAACTCTTGAACGTGCCGAACACTATTGTTTTCCCACAGTGGATATTTCTTATTATTAAACGGTGCTTTACTTCATAACCCAACCTCTCTCCTTGCGCTAACCACTGTTTTCCAAACCCCATTACTATAAAGTGTTTCCTTCCACGAGTGCTCCGAATTACTTCGATTAATTGATCTACTTTTCCTTCCCCTTATTTCTCGGCATATACGTACACCTAAATTTCAACTAAGTTGGCTGGATCTTCTTATATCTCTAATTACAATTTTCTGTTATCAATCTGGTACGTTTTTACTACTCATCTTCCGAGTTTTTTGTTTTACTTATCCACTATACTACTATATACTACTCTGTAGCTATCGCATCAATAATCTTCTCCTTACTTTGCACACCTCTAATGCATATCAATTTTTCCTCTCTGCACCTATTGCTCATTTTTTCTAAATCTCTGTTTATAGAAAGTTAGCAACGATAAATGAGTATCAGGTTATTGCCACCTGAGAGGGTAGTTGTCAGTGTAAATAACCCTTTAAACTCTTTGATGACGAGAGTAATAAGAAATTTTCGAAGGAAGTGAAGTACGTTATCATCGACTCAAGTTGGGGGCCGTAATTAGAATAGTGGCCTTGATGAATATTAATGATTCTCCAACGAACGAGCGTATCTAGAAGAAAAGTTCCATAAAGCTCTTTAAATGCCTTAGGAATAAATTGAAAAGGGGTTTTCCATCGATTACCACCTTTTAAATATTAAACAGAATTTAAAAGTGATAATACAATTTACCACTAAATTACACAGATGGGACGTTCGAGTCATGCGTAGAAAATGAATTTAGCACCAATAGCAGCAATTTCCAAGACCTCAAAACCCCGGGGCACTTTTGTGTTCGGACTAAGTTGGAACCAACGATTACTCCCTGAAATTAATCCCAGAATAAGAAGATTAAACGTTAGGGTTTAATCACTTTCAAGGGTTTATTTATCTAATCAATGATTAATTCTCAAAGGTGATTACCCGATTCACCTACTTATACAGACCATACCCGAGTGAGTGGGATGAAACTTTCTTTCCCCGTATTTATCAGCCGCAATTCATCCTCCTTCCCCAATTTGCAAAGTGAGGAAAACTTCGCTTCCCCTCCGTCGATAATCAATTCTCGACAAATCCGTGAGAAATCGGGTGCTAGAAAATAGTTTCCGGCGCCGACATGTGCATCAATTAATGGGAAAAAAATATGCAACCCGACCAAATAGTTAACGCCTCCCAATTAGTCCGCGGCGGTCGCCTCCTCCCCCTCCCCCCGCGAGATAACAAAACAACGCTCCGAAAACCTCTCCCCCACCTTTTCCGGTGAGTACGGCGGGGGAGGGGAACGGGGGGAGGAGACAGACGAACGGACAAATAATTGAGCGACCCCTTTTGGCGAGCCGTGATTAACAAACGAACCGGGTCCCGCGGACATGTAAATAAACAAACGAGCGAATGAAAATGCATTTGGCAATCCCTTTTTGCGCGACCTCTTGATTACCGACCGAGACGACCACGACGAGTGCTGTGTTTTTGTGTTTGGGGGAGGCGTAGGGGGAGGGGGGCTGCAAGGCGGGGGGAGTGTCAACCTCCAGTGCGTCTCCCGGGGAAGTCCCGCAAGCCGCGTCTAATCCCACCGGCCGCCGGGTGAGAGAGAGAGAGAGAGATCGGCCGGGAGGGACGGGGAAGGCGTGCGAGGGCCCTGCGAAGGAAACGAAGGGACGGAGAGGAGGAGGCTGGCGAGGGCGGAGGACGCGCGGGGTCACGGGCATGGGTGAGCGATCGATCAAGCGACACGATCAAGGAGAAAGAGAAACAAACAGGGCTTTAAAAGCTGAAAGTAGAATTGTGAGGAGCGCTCTAGTGCAAAACATTTCCTACCCCGCTTAGCATTGGGACACCACGAGAGGTAAAACTGATGGGGGATGAGCGACTACCGTGGTCATTCGCGGGAAGCTATGGTGTTCCGCTGTGTACGGCAAGCTTTAGGGACATGCCTCTGGACACTCGCATGTGATACCCAAGCTGTGTTAAGCCTTTGGTACTAGGGCTGGCCAAAAGTTATGTGGGTGCATATTTTGTTACATTTTTTCGATCCTTCAAAATAAAGTTTCACACATGTCCCCCTCCTTGAGACTATGCGAACGTCTCGATTTATTCTTCAATAATAATCGTAGTTTTTTAATCAACGCTTCGAGCGTAAGATAATATTGCATCATCGAGTATAACTATGTATACATAGGGATAATTTTCGAAGAAGCGTAAACTAGAGCATTGATGAAGCTTGTATATAATATGATATTTATATAAATCGACAGTGTCACTTGAGGATTACATCAGGAAGGACAACGGTTAACTCGCCTTAACTTGACTGCGAGGCTTTAAAAAGTTCTCATTAATCCCCTGCTGTTCGAAAATATTACCAGACACATCGCAACATGAAAATGTTTAACAAAGTCAAATGAATCACTGACATAAGGTCACGCTTAAAATGTTATACTCGTTAAAAAACATTTCTTATAGAATTGGATCACCCATTTCCAAAACCTTATTTTAGAACATTCCAACATCCAAAGTTTCGTCTTTTTAGAAGGAATCATCTCTGGCACTGCGCTAATATTCTATATTTATTATTCATTCATTTTAACATAATTTGTTTTTTTATGATACTTTTTCACTTTATTACACATTATATTTTTACATTTTTTTTTCACAACGCTACCAATTCTTTCATAATGTAATAGTAACTGTCTTTATCCAACGCTCACAATAATTTTTAAAGCGAATACTGCGAATTCCGTCCTGCGATAATTCTTGGGATGTGGAATCGAAATGTCAGCATTTTTTCACAGCCTAACTAGCAGACAGGATATTTTCAATGTGTGGAATGTTTTTAATTTTTTTTTACATAGATTGTCTTTTCAATATTAGACAGCATAAACACAACATATTTGCGTATCAGGACATTTTCTGAAATTGCATTTAGGAGGATGAAAGGAGAAAAAGGGCAGGGAAAACAAAGACGACCAGCATAAGACATCTATTAACATTGCATCCAATGGATGATTGTCAACCCTTGTCGCTATAAGTCGCGATATCAAAACAGGCAACTGAAGGATTCATCGATTCTGGGAATTGAACCCATGCGCGCGTAGGGAACCAACGCAATAGCAAAAGAAATCCGAATTTACACTAATTTTACTCTGGCCAAATGCGCTCTTTTCTCACCTGAACAATAACAATTCTTCCAAACTTTGGAAGGTTTTTGATCTGAAACGGATGAGTATGAAAGACAACACACTAAAAGAAGTTCTGTAATGCATTAATTTAGATTCGATGAAGGGTTAACTCATTTCCATTGCATATTACTAACACTTATGCTTAAGGTGCAGAGATGATGTAACACCTTTAGCACTTAAAACAAACCACTGCATCGCTACGCAACATGCCCGCATTAGAACACGCGAACTTAAAAACCGGCAGGGCTTTCGTCTGCACTATTCGGGAGCGGCTCTCAGCTTTAAGTAAATATTCATCAGATTACCTCAGAGGCCATCTGTTCCTCGGCGTACCGGGAAATATTGAAGATTCAAGGGTCAAACAAGAGAACAATTCCTTGTAAAAAGTGTGCCTGCTTCCACCATGTTCAGAAGTAGGCAAATGTTAAGAAATGGAGAATCCGATACAAAATTAATGGGAAATATATGAAAGAAGAAATGCAAATGGAAAACGTGGATACGCATATGCATGTCCCATGTAACGACGCAAGGCAATACGAAAAAACATGAAAAAATAACCTACTAATCGTAAAATGTTTTGTGTGCTGAGTTTACCTCAAGGAATTTATTGGTGCGAAATGACCTACGTTGTCGACGCACCTTAATCCAAATCTACTA
>LYUA01000131.1:997136-1011414 GCA_002093875.1 Calopteryx splendens
AATGGCAAAAGACGGGATTTTCGCACGTGGTGATGCACCAGGTGCTGCAATTTCCCAGGGCACCCCGGGTGGACGGTGGCCCTCCGCGTAGAAAGTTTTGGGTCCAGCCGCAGGACTTCCCCGAGCCCGATTTATGCCACCCGAGGACGATAAAATAAGGGTGATCGGGGCGGTGGAACGGCTTCGACGCCCGACGGAAACACCGGGATATCTTTCGGGGGGCTTTCCGGCCCCCATTTGGGTGTCGGTTGGAGAAAGTTTCAGAAGCGGGACGAGCCGTTCGCTGCGGGGAACGCCGAGATGCGGGGTCCTCTGCACGATGTTCCCGTTGACGAAAGCGTGAAAGTGTGTCAGTTGTACTTACTATGAAATCAACATCGCATAAAAAAGCTCAATTCGGACCAGGAGTAAATAACCTCCGCGGCCACTCTCCACAATAAATAATTATACACAGTAAAATAAAATATATTGGTCAATTACACTTTTTATTCAGAATATGAAGAAATTAAGTATTATCAAACCTTCAGCGTTTTGGGCAAACGAATTATCCTTTAAATTACCTAGTACCATTGTTAAACCAAAATCTCTCTGGCTCGAATCGTTGGTTCGAATCTAATATTAGATGAGAATACACTCATGTCATCTGGTGATTTCGATTAATCAATTTATAAAGTAAATAAAGTAAGAGGTAGAAAAGGTGTAAATAAACTCCCCGCCCATTTTGTTACTATGAATATGAAGTTTCGCAGTTTCCATGAGTGATCACCGCTCAAAGAAATGTATTCGAATAATTAGTAGTTGATTTACGAGCATAGCCCCAATACAAGTCAACATAAAATTTTTAATTATAATTAAATGGTACTTATCCCAATCCATTCATTCGACTTCATATGTGCACAGCACCTATTTTCCATCTTGTAATTAAAGCAATCTGGAATTGTAGAAATGCATACCAATCTGATATTGCATCCTGTAATTAATCCTGGTACGACTTACCTACGACTTACGAGTTTAAAACTGTTACGATAGATTCATCATCAGCATGTAGACTTTGTAGTAGGCCTGTTTCGTACCATTTCTCCAAACTATACCATTCTCTGTTAATTTTCTCTGTTTTCAACTTGTTTTGGTGTATCCTGTAAGTTCATTCAGAGGGAATGTGTAAAGAGTTTGAATGCCTTCGGATAAGTTACTAGACGGGAAATAATAGGAGATATGATCTGCCTATCGAATAATTAAATGATCCCAACATTGTATTCTTGTTCAGTTTAATTCCATTTTGAGCACGAGAAAACAAACACACGAATGATTAAACACCGGATACTCGAAAAGACACGGACTGAATGGAAGATGAGATGAAAAAGCGAAGTTTTATGCGTTATTCCTCCGGGAAGGATCGCTAATATCGCATTAATCCCCCTATCCAATCCGAAAATGCTCCGCTTCCTCTCCAGAGCAGTTTCTACGTCTAATCCAATTCCCCAAATGGCACGAGTAAGGACAGGTCGGAAGACGGGGGGGAGGGCAATATCCCTCCGGATTGCTTCACCGCCCACTGCAAGAGGAGGGAGGGGACAGCACACCGTTCTCTCGTGCTGGGAATGCTCGCGTCTCGACCATTTTGAAGAAAAAAATCTAACTTCCAACCCCCCCTTTTCTTTTTCATTATTCTCTTAGAGAGGAAACCATGGGGACGTAATCCTTGCAGCAGTCTCTGCTTGAGCATTGGACTCATTGTCTGTCTCTCTCTCTCTCTCTCACACACTTCTACCTAAACCGATCAAAAAACAAATAAAAAGAAAAGATTACTCAGGGGCGGCGTGTTTGAAACTCCAGGACGAGAAAAGAGTTTGGGTGTCTGTGAATGGAGCTCGGGAATACCCGGAGTGGAAAAAAATGTTCATTATTTTCGGCTTTGCTTGTAATTAAGAGCATTAAATGTTAGATTCCTCGATTTTTCCTCTTTTCTCCCCTCTCATCCCAGACTCTTTACGGCTCTATTTTTCTACGAAAATATACATAAGACATTACAACCCCTTCGAGCATGGTCGCTGTGCTGTCATGTAAGGGATTTTTCTGAGCCGAGTTTACTGTACGTAGTCACCCATACCGTTGGGGATTTAAAAAATTACCATTAAGTGCATAACAACCTCACCTAAACGGAAACCCTCCCTCAGACCGTGGTTGGGGCTCCCTAGTCTGCTGGTAATATTTCCGTTTTCCCTTTACTACATTATCCAACCCAAACGAATCCTCACGAATGACGGTTCTAAATATCAGCCAAAAGAGTAGCGAGTAATTCGCAGAACTATTCACTCAAGCATGCAGGTACACGTCTCCGCAGATAAATGAAAAGAGCAGTATGTGGGGGAAAGAATTGGATTGGACGGATATGTTGGGAGTTGCAGGATACCTACGTACTGTAAGTGAACGAATAATAAAACAATCACTTACAACAGAGTTTTCTCCACGAAAAAGATTTTAACAACAAGAAACTATGTCTAATGAAGCGATCTTAAGGCACAAAAACTGAATCACAAAATAGAAAAATGAAGAATGGTGAGAGGAAAGTTTTGAAAGAGGAAAACTGTGAGTAGAATACAAAGCGAGTATATAGATACGGAATCATATTTGAGAGCCTGAAGAAACGAACTGAACGTAGGCGAGGAACAAGTGGGTTCTAAACCAAACCAACTCGGTTTGTTAAAAGCAGCTTATTAATATTAGATGAATCCACTTATAAAAAAGTCAACGGCTAGTAGCATGCATTACAAAATAAAATTCCAATATTTAAGAAGTAATTTTTAAACAATAGTGAATAAATAGACTTCTTGAGTGTTGCCAAGAGTGGCTACTAAGGGCGGAAGCTTTGTAAAATATAAATAAGAATAAGTATGTATTTATATAATTACCTGTATATGTATGCATACAATTTATTTCTAGCCACACAAGGGCAGAATAATTTTACGCCTTTTCAACCAATGGAACATGGTTATGATTCAACAATGGTTAAACTCGTTAATTTGAAAGAAACCTCGCATGGAGTTTCCGAGAAAACATTTTTTCGATCAATTTTTCAAAGTCCGACGCAATCCGAGAAAAGAAAGATTTAATTTTCCAAACACGGAGTATTCGGCCAGGCAAGGAGTTTTTCATAATGTTTTCGGTTATTTATTGCTATTCGACCCATGAAGACTGCTTTTCTTATTTTTTTACTCTTGAATTTTCTATGGTTGATGAATTTATCCACACCTGCACTTAAAATTGATCTGAAGAAACATTTAAGCATATAGAGAGTTTCAATTTCACAAGACAAATATCTAAGAGCAATAAAAATGTTCTAAATCATTAAAAATCGGTAAGCAATTCTGGTCCGCTCGTGCCCGTTGACGTGACAACTAAAAATAACTCTGACGAAAACTAAATGAATACCTCGCCTAATGCAACAGAAAGTGATTTGGAATGGAAAAACTGCAGCTTTAAATACATCGTCAGACAATGGATCCTCCTTTACAGTCTCATTCCTATACCACCGAATATCTAAATATTTCCGAGAAATTTTCGAGTGAAGAGAAATTATTCGTTTGGGAAACTTTCCCTCGCTCTAAATTTCCCCAACGCTATTTCTCACCTCCAACTCAGGTCTCAAAAGTCTACAAAAGAAACATTCTCTGTATTCTCCATAGATTTAAAATTTCAGTATCCAGGTTATGGACAAAAACAGCGAGATATTGTTTCTTTACATTGATCAGCCCCTGTCAATGAGACTGTAGAAAATAGTTTTAAAGGAGAGAGAGAGAGAGAGAGAGAAAGAAACGGAAAACCTTTTTAAGGCCTGCTAATACATCATTTAGAATCCCAAGGCGTTGGTTTCAAATAGAGACTTAGACAATCGAAAAAACTGGCACACGCTAAAAAAAACACACAGCCTGGGTTTGGCTGAGATTGCTCAAGGACATACCCAGGAATCGAACCAAAGACCGCTCCTTTTGTAGTTCAGTAGGTTTGCTCAGTTAGTAGACCAGTGTGCCACCACGCTTCTTCCATCTGGTTTCAATTTAAACATAATATTCACCCACTGACTATAATTGGAAAATTTACATTTCCATTAACCTTAATCCGAGAACAATTCATCACTACCCGGATAAAATTCGGAGGTGATCACTCCCAATCATGTAATCAACGAGATATTGAATTTAATTAAAGCTCGGAATTCACTCTTTTGTAGGTATTCAAATTTCATTCACTATTGCACATATTAATGGACATATTAATTTCTGCGCAATTCAATAAGGCACAAACACGGAAATGCATATTCCTCGAAAAAGATTAATCACACAGTAAAATTTACAACACAATTTTTTTAGCAGGTATATGAGTTAAATAAATACGGTCATCAATTCTACGCATTGAGATACTATATCCAAGCTAATCAAAAGGCCATTTTTTGTTAATTTGATCGATTATTTAAAAATTATTTTTACCCACCAATTTAAATCAACTTGCAAAATGAGCCCCACCCACCATGATTCCAGAAAACCAATTGATTTTGATAGATAATTTTCTTTCAGTATGTACCAAAATATTGAAGGAGACCAACATCCGATATCAATTACTATTTATAATATGTTTTTATAGTTTATTACTGGAAATATTTAGTGAGTTATGCGCCAGAAGTCGAATAGATCGCCCATTAGTTTCCACAAACTGCGAAACGCCTGAGTATTTATGCACTGTAGAACACCTGCCAGTTATAACTTCAGAACTATATTACCTATGCTACATCCATTTGGAAGCATTCAATTAGTCGAGCAATTTTTCTTGAGTCAAAAGAAACTTGTGCCAAAATGTATTGAACCTAAGCCTAATACACCATCGTGATCCCAGGTTAGTTTCTGGGGCTAGTATCATATTTGAAAGGCATTACATTCCTTCTTTGACTGTTAGGTAGAGAAAATTTAAAGAAAATGGCGCATCAAATGTTAATAGGATGATCTTTTGACTTCTTGTGTTACGGAAGGTTAATGATTGCTTTCTCTCTCCGATTACCATTTCCAATAGCTCTACCTTTACGTTAATCATATTCATAATCAGTATCCTAATCCAAAGATTGCTTGTCTACAACCCCCCATACTTCCCATTCTAATGCCAAATGAATTTTTATCAGCGTAGAGGTGAAATACGATAGGGGAATATTCACTCATATACCAGCATATTATAAATATAAATTATCATCTCCATAATCACGTATGCACGATACTTTTCCTAAAGGCATATGTAGGTATACCACACAATTGAAATTCCCTTGTTTCAAATTTATCTATTTACAATGATGTTCTACATATGCAACGCACAAAAATTATCAAGTCAGGTACAATTTTGTGGGAAACAAGAATAATTTAACGCACAATATAGAGCTTTACTGATTCTTTGTTCTTTTGATTTCATCATTAATTCTCAAAAAACAATAGCATATGCATTTCAGTTCGAGTTTCCAACCCAATTTTAAAATTCAATTTTGCGTCAATCACAAAAGCTGAAGACTTGACTAATTGGCCCAGGAGAAAACATTCTTTTTAAGAAATTTTTCCGGTTGGAGATCATATTCATCATCGGTAGTTTGGCTATTAGAGGAAAGTTTGGAATGGCTCCTAATAATAATTACTAATTGCGTATCGCAGTGTGTTTCAATTGCTCGGCTTTCACTGTTTGATTCTTTAGTTTCTCATACATTCGACCAGCCTTCCTACAGAAACCCTATTCCTTTCATAGCTCTCCCCACCCTAATCAACATTTTCTCTTTCATCACAACTACGTTTTTTTTGTCATTTTAATCGTAAATTTAGGCATTTTAGGCATATGAGCTAAAAAGGCCCTGATTCACCGAAGCAACGCTATTTTATTTTTTACTGCAAATATAATTTGAAATCTTGTTCCATATTCTATTCATAGTTTGTTATTATAAGATTAAAAATAACAGGGCAGTGTCATAGCAAAGGCCGCAACAAATTAAGGGGGCAAGGAAAAAATCGTCATTTGTACACTCGTAAGTGAAGTCGGTCAATCAGAGGTTATCTGTTTTCTTTAATAAGTGTTTGAACTTTCCCACACATTTTTTCCCTACTTGGCAATTTTAAAATAAAAATAATACGCTGCCAGAATGTCTGAATGTGTACCATCACTTATGTGTGCATTTAAAAAATGCGTGTGATTCAGAGTCCAAGTTGCAAAAAAAACCATTTAATACGTATTATGCGTAAAATAAATGTCCCATCACTAATCACACCCCTTTCCTGGATAATAAAAACCGGGTATTACATTTATTTTTGTCAGAATCTGAAATCTTAAATTACTTATGCTCGTACATAACTTAAAATAAAAGAAAAAAATAGCCATTAATTCTTCTAAATTTCTCACTTTACAAGAATATCGAAAAACAGAGATATAAATATATATTAAACTCAAAGAGTACCGATCCCCCCTGGCTGCCCTCAAAATTCATATTCTGAATCGAATCCCCACATAATTCACAACCCTTAAACGACGCGACTTTACCATTTTTTTCCGCGCGCACTCGCCCCTCACTACTTCATCTTCCCCCATCGCACCCCTTTGAGTGGGAACAAAACCATTGCATCACTCAGGATTACCGGAAGGGAAACTAGGGCCCGAGGGAGGTGCGGGAGCATAAAAGATTCCCTACGCGGTCAGGCGAATCGAAATCCAGGGATACGAAAATAGTTATAAAAAAAAAGGATTGCGAGGAAAGCACCATAAAGGCCTTCGCCCGAATCCACCGACCCCACCCCTTGATTTGACGCCACAAATACTATTTTTATTTTAATCTTAATAAATGTAGTCCAAATGGCTGGTGTAAGTTAAAACCAAAAATGAGAGGCCCGTCTCAAATTTCACTGATGTGGGAACGGCCAAATTGAGCCATAATATGTTGGCAAGTAATTCTGCTTGTGTCGGCGATTAAGACTTTGATGTCCTTGGGGAAGTTCCAAGATTTGAACAACATTTTTTTCCCGGAAAGTGACCGCAGGCATATGCTAAGTGGTGCCCTGAAATGGTTCATAAACCGATTTAGATGGAAGATTTAGAGAGTTCAGTAATTTTAAAAACTTGGTCGACTGACATTTTTCTTCACAAAGGGGTTTTAGAGGAGGAAACATTTTTGAAGACCAAACACGTTGCTTCACGTGGATCACTCGAATGTGCTCTTGAGCCAATCGATTTCAGTTCCTTCACAACTCTTGCGTTCGAAATTTTTTGAAAATCGGAATGTATCTCGGAGCATTTTTATTATTTCAACTTTCATGGGTCTTGGCCTAAGTACCCTTGCTCGACCGCATTTGGTCGCCTCTCGCTGAAATGGGGGAAACGTTCGGCGGGGCTGAGGGGGGTTAGCTCAGAAGGAAGTGCTGATGCACATCATAGTAACGTGCGAAAACCTTTGACGGTGTTATGGTAAGATGCATGCGCGTGGGTGCGCGGGAGAAACTGCCACAGTGGAATCGGCGGGTAGCGGTGAACAATGGTGATCAATTAATTCCAGGAGGTGCGTGACCGCCACCAACATTTAGCGTTTAGCTAATAATGGGCTAGGGGATAATCGGTGAAGGGCAGATTTGGGAGAGAGGAACTCGACCTGAGTACTCGGCCTCCTATTTGCAGAAACTTCAATGAGCCAAAACAGCCCTACACCGTCCCACCATATCGACGAACAAAATAGTACATGACACTTGTTAATTCCACTTAGCGTAAGTTTAAAAAAAAGGGATATCACAATTACAAATAATATTTTCAAGAGCACCCAGGGAAAAGGGAGAGAAAATTACTGACCAATGAGTCGAGGAATTTTGGGAAATCTCATTTCAATAATCAAATAAATACTGATACCAATATTAACCTTCGGTTGACCTGTTGGACGGGTCCAATTTTAATTGAATTTCCCAAGCAAAAAACAAAACATTCGTACACACCACAATCCTATGGCCACGTCACTATTCGAATATTCGAACTACAGAACCGAAAAAAATGTATGTCACTCACCAGGCAGACGGACGCGGAATCGGGTACTTGATTTCTTGCGTCGACTCGCGACGTTTCCGCATACGGTGCTCGATCGACTCGTGACCGGAGAAAATGAAACTGTGGCTTATCGAGCCGAGGTATTTGCATTCGACGAAGTGGAGATACGTTCAGTCAACTTTTACTGAAAGGGAAAGGTAGGCCTGGACCACCCTTCAGTACCTAAGGGTCTACTAGCTCACCAAAGATGAGCCCTGGCCGCAGACTCCAGGAAGGCGAGTTGAAAAGGGAGCGGAGAGGAGGGGAATGAGGAGGGTAAGAGGGTTCGAGGGATGCGGAAAGTTTCGAAAATTAGGAGCAGGGAGAAGATGAGACTTCGGATGAATGGAGTGGAAGGCAGAGGATTATGAGGGGGAGAAGGAGACGGGGGATAGGGGCAGTGCGGTAGGGGAGGAAGGGGTTAAAAGATTAGTAGCACCAATAGTTACCGTTGGGAGGAGAGCTTGACAGCTGAAGTTGCGAGAAGTATTATGTGTTTGCGGGCAATAAGGGATGGGAAGCAACATTGGGACGACGGAGTAGGGTGGAAAGGACCTCTGAGTCGGCGTTAGTCCACTCACAGCGAAGTCTCTCATGCAGTGCTTCCCAAACTTGCAGACAAAGCTGCGCGGATTTAAAAGGACGCTTTTGGTGGAAAACTCCTTAAGAAGGTGTTGAATATATTTATCATTTCTTAATGTTTTCTCACTATCCCGAGAAAACGATTTAATGCCAAAATAATTAAGCTTAGAGGGGTCCACGGACCACCGGGTCGTAGGCCACAAATTAACTGCCCGCTAGGTTCAGAAAACACTGCTCTAAGAGTTATGCCGCGACACAACGTCCAAGGAGGTGTGCGGTGCAATGAGCCTGAGGTGTTTTGTATAAAAAAGGGACAGTATATCTTAATTAATAACGTGGCATGAGCGGAATGGGCACAACTCACGAAAGCTCCCGGAAATGATCTGTTTTTCACTAAAATGATGCAATGTCACAGCATAACCTCGCCGGAAAAAGTCACAGAAATTATGGGAGAAAGTGAATATAAAATAGAAATTAATCGAAAAAGATTCGCCATCATCACGGTATGGTATATTTCAGTTATTCGATTCAACTAGTATGTTGTCGATGCGTTAACTCAAATTTGAAGGCCTTGAACCAATAAATGTATTCCCTATGCCTTCCGGATACTTAGTTCACTTTGATAAACTCAGTCTTAAGGGAGCATTATCAATTAATATGTTTTGCATAGCGTGAAGGAATACAGGAGAAGGAAAACTAGAATCATTAAAAATATCGCTTAAGTTAACTGAGAAGTTTTAACTGCATTCATAATTGCTTTACAGTTTAACGGTCCGATAAAGTTTACCACCCATTACAAAATTACAAAGATGTAATACCATCCATACTCCAAACCGCCTGCAGGTACCGAAAAACACTTTATTGCACTTTTTCTCAAAGCCATAATAAACAATGGCAGTCGAAAAGTCTGAATCAAGTCGATGGACCGAAAACGAGGCACAGGGCTTCCATTTGATCTCAATTCACATTATTCTCTTATAATTTTCAGAGAGGGTTATTTAATTCATGACGGAAGCCGGGAACCTCGAAAATAATAGGATCAAGAGTAAAAGTCTAAGGAGACCTCGAAATGGGTGTGAATTGGGAAAGAAAACGGGAGTGGTGAGGATGAGGGGTTGGCGGGAGAGTGCGCCGAGGGGGAAGAAAGGAGGGCGGCGATGAGGAGGAGGAGAAGAAGAAAACCGCGATGAAAAGGAAAACGCCAGACGCCGCTAAACGCGGCATTGTTCCTCCCCATCCCCCCCAACCTAGACCCTCTTATGGAGGTCCAACCCTCACTCTGTATTGTTTCCCTTTTAATTCTCCGGATAAGAGAGGCGGCGAGTTTGGGGGACGAGGGAAGGGAGATTGAAGGGGGGGAGGGTGAGAATAAAACGCTGGAGAGGGGAGGCAAAAGGGTTGGAAGAGAAGAAGGGACGAAAGGGGGAGAGATGCCGGGAGAGGGGAAGCGGAGGAAATGGAATGGACCTCCCCTTCTCCCTATTCCCATCCTCCCTCCCCCACACCCTTTTTATAATGCCGGAACTTTCGAGAAAAAAATGAAAGCATTAAAAACGGCGGCAATTCGAGGAAGCCTGAAGGATAGAGGGAAGAGGTTTTGTGTGGTTGTGGAGGGCGAAGGGGCGGTTGGGGTGGTTGAGTGCATAGGGGTGTATTTTTTTAAAGAGGGTTTCCGCCGGCGAGTGAGGGGGAGGGGGGGAGAATGGGATATTTTGCCTCGAGGAGGGTGGAGAGAAACTGGGGTTAAATAGAAAAAAAGACTTATTTGAGGATGAATACAAAAATAATAATAACGAATCGAATCGTTTATTTTATAGATTGAGGCCGAATCTTTTTTTTAACGTATATTTTAACTCACAAGAAATGTTTCACCCACCACAATTCTTTGCGAAGCTGCTCCACCGCAATGTATGGTGCGTGTATACGGACCAAAACTTTTTGTAATGGTTGACCTGGGGAAGCTAGACTGTTAACTTTCCATCTTGGCAGATCAAACATCGGGAGTTCGTATCCTGCCTCGGGCATGGATGATGTGCTTCACCCAGAATTAATTACTTGGGTTAGAAACTCCATATAAGCTTAATAGGAGGCTATTGAATTTACGCTGCTCTGAAGGCCGATAAATTTCGGTATAATTGGTAATATTCAACAGAGTCCACCGAGACTAATAGGAAAAACTCATTTCACGAGATAGAATTGATCCCTCAAACTTCAGACGGCATTATTTTAGGTGATTCCGCATATTTAATGGATGTAATAAGTGTAACCGCCAGTCAATATGACACAAATGAGAAAAGCATTCACGTACAAACATTAGACATCACTCGATTGGAATTTAAGTGTTTTATTGACTTTTATGTAATTTTCAAACCATCAAATGATGTGTGTATGGATGCGAATATTTAGTCTAAATAAATTCATCATAATACATTCCACTTTTAGTTTACCACCTAAAGCCTTAAAACGTTTACCGCCTAAAGCCTTTAAAAAAGTGAATGAATCAACATTATCGGCTTTAAAAATCAGGATAATATGTAAATACTAAAAATAACACTATGAAACACCGTTCCGATTTCGGCCTACAGTAATATTACTTGGGAATTCGTTAAAGCTTCCCTTTATTTGACTCTTTTAAGTAATATAGAACTGATTCGACTTCATTTTGTTTTCTATCACCTTGAAAAAATTATATACAGATTATTTTGAATACCTCCAGATATTTTTAATATCATTAAACTTTTGGTGCACATTTCATAGTGGAGGTGTGGACTACGAATTCGGAATGCGGGAAAAAGGAGGTAAGCCACAGAATTTCTTTACGACCAGTCATTACCCTCACTTATCTTTCCTCCTCTGTAATGCCTGTGACAACAACTTAGCCAAATGTATTCGACTTAGGTGAACGACCCACGAGATTCAAACTATCAAGGAGCCACAACGTGCAACATAGCCATTCCATAGTCGCTGGCGCTGAAGTAAGGGTGGAACGATCCGTCTGTGACCGGGCAAGACCGTGGTGCCAATTTAGGGCTGCGTCGAACTAATTAAGCCTACTCCCATCTCCTGGATTAAGCAAGAAAATTTTTTCTACGACAAAAATATATTCATCTCAATCAGGCGAAACCCTCCCACGCTCTTTCTCTCCCTGAAGTGGAGTGGAGAACGTCCAGAATGAAACGAAATTACTCATCTTTTGACGGGAGAGAGATTTGCGCTATGTAGCGCGGGAAACGAACAAGGATACATATTGTTCCCTCGGAGTCACTGTCGTACTTTTTTGAGTGGGGCTTCCACAAAATTGAACGCGCTGCATCGCGTGCCGCATAATCCGATAACGCCGCAGATGACCGACCTATGCTAAAACAATATTCGACCCATCAGAGGCTTAATATCCCCAATATCGGACGGCACGTCCGGAATTTCGCGGATGAACGCACCAGGGATCACAGCCTCGATCCCACCTCCCCCGAAAACTCCCCTCCCCCACCCCATCCCCCTCTTCCTCGCAACCCAATTCGGCCCGCCTAGAATAATCCTTCACTCTCGCTTCGCTTCGCAAATTGCAAGAGCTTCCGACATTCCGAGCCTCGTGTATCCCGTCACTATTAAATCACATCGACGACATCGGTAAAAGTCCATTTGGCTGCGTAACATCGGTGACCATGATGTTATCCGTGATTTAACGAGGTCTCTCAACGGGATAAGCCCGTTCAGTAAGATAACCCCGAAGGGATACCATTATGCCTTCGAATTTGGCCGTGCGTCGGCCCGCGAAGAACCGGCTACTACCATGCTGCTCGCAAAATTAAGAATCGGAGGAGGATCGGGAAGACGCACGAATATTCCGGCCCCAGCTAAATTTTTTACGACAAAAAGGGACACAATTTTTTCTCGAGTGCGTTTCTGCGTAACGACGAGGACGGCATTCCCGGTTAAGTAAGCTCCGGTTTCTCCAGTTTTCAAGGCCGGTCGGTTTAGTCAACGCCTTCCATGAATTCTAGCAGCCAACTACAAACAACCAGTGAATGAAACGAATGCCGATGGAGCAGGTTACCTTTCGTGATGCATTCGATCGCCAAGCCACTCAGCTGTGTAATTTTGACGTCATGAGTTACTAGGGAAGGTGACACGGGTACATGAACGTGCCATTACAATACTTGCAGATTCGGGAAGAAAATCATCAAAGAAAAAATAACAAGGATGAAATTACGGGAAAAAATCCAGAGAGGCGGGTTCACTCAAAGAGTGAAATCAGTTGCTCGTAGTCCAACTTAAAATTAACGCGGTCACAAAATCAGAGAAATATATGATCAAACAGATATACTGAGAGAATAATTTTTTTAAGCAAACAAAGCGATATCGCATCGACGTAAATGCCCTTCATTCTTAATCAAACTCTTCCATCCCTTTCCCCGTCCATTGGTCCTTCCCTCCACCGCCATACATTCTTGGAGGCTAGACGCTCAAAGGTGTCTGAGAGAAGACGTAAAGGATTCAGAATAACCTCAGACCATGGATTCTATCACGGAACATTTCTATCTATACTGCTCGATTGAGAAACTGTTAAATGCTCTCAAATTTCAATCCATATGTCTCAATCAGTTTTTATGAATAAAAACAAGTTTTTAAAACAGTGGACGCCATTTTGATCGACGAGTATCAATTGAAAAGTTCCTTAATAGAAATCCTGAATCCGCTCACTCTCCACTAAGATCACCCTTGAGAAACAAAATCATTCGAATCCCACCCGAGTGTACTATAGATAAGAATCAAACACTCAACATCCAACTGCCTAAATACAAGAGTAATACCTATAGAAAATATTAAGGGGATTTGAAATGGTTCGATGTAAAATTGATATGTGTATCATGCATAGTGTTTTATGATGGTCTTCAAAATGCTGGTTAGTTACACGAAGAGTGAAAATTGAAGTACAATGACCCTTCCGTCGGATAGGACAAAAAAGTACAGACGCATTTGTTCAAGGAGGGAATGATGACGATTTTATAGCCCCTCTGCTTTATCCTTTTTCTTAATTGTGCACCACACAAACCACCGCCGGTCAAACGGGAGCCGTAGTTGAGTTTTCACTGCGAAATTTAAGCCATCGAGTTCGGTCCATCCGCTGTCCACGGATGAATCGAGGGAAGAAAAAAGCACAAATGTTCATACGCGGGGAGCGCTTGAATACTCTCTCTCGAAATTTATTTTAAAGGCAGTCCCCATACTAGCTACAGCTGATGACGCTTCTTCTTCCTTTAAAAATCACATTAGAAATAAAAGGTTTCTATCGCAAAATAGTTCCTGAACCTAAGCTATTGGTCATCGAGGATATGGAATGCATTGTACTATCTTAATTAATCAGCACTCAACATCTGCATTTTTCCAGTTGATTGTCATAAATGCATCTTAATTATTTTTTTCGAGTCATTGAAAAGAATTAAGTATATGTTAATTAAGACAAAAGAGAAATCAGGACAATTTCCCAAACCCGTGGTAAAAACTGTCACACGTTCGTTAGAAAGAAATCGTGTTTCGTTCTTATCCGTCAGAGACATCGAGAAATAGGCAACTTCCAACCAAGAAGAGGATACGAGAACAGAAAAATGTTTTTCAATTT
>LYUA01000132.1:2143-28385 GCA_002093875.1 Calopteryx splendens
AATGTGTACGTGTCTTTCAGGATACTTGCTGTTTTCAGGCTTTTTCGCGGGGGAAGGCCTCATATTTGATCTTTTGTAAGGAGTTTACTTGTAACTTCATGCTTTCAGGTGCGCAATATATTCAAATACAGCCAGCCGTGCTACCAGGTCAAAAAGTGGTTATTCTATTAAGAGTTCAAAGCCTAATGGATGAGATATAATCGAGTTATAAGTTTATATTTATCAATTGAAATCCCTCCTTTGCATTCTCTTGCGCTGTTTCTAATGTAAACATTTCTTTACTACAGTTCCACAGAATTTCCTTGTATCTTTTTTATGTCATTTATTTCCTTTATATTTTTTTATGAAAACCGTATATATTTAAATCAATGTTTTCAGGCTCAAACCTGTAAATTTTCTTCTAAATGATATAACAAAAATACTGTATATTTCAGGAAATATATTTTTCACGAAAAATCGATATTTTTCTTGATTTATATATTTTTATAATTCTATGGTACGTTATGCGTTACACTGTCTTTAAGTTTAATAAAACATAAGCAGCTCACAAATCTTATAGACAAAAGTAAAAATATGTTTAGAAATTTTCAATAAAGATCTTTAATCCATAGTATCATAATTCCATTGGATTGATAGAATATCATTTTTTTGGAGGAAGTATACTAAATAAATGCTATCATCACCTTGAAAATTTGGAAGTGACTGTATAATATGGCGTAGATGTGGTTTACCTAGTTCCTTGAAGAAAATTATTTCATTCACTTTTCCTTCTCTAAACTACAACAACTAGAGGTCGGATCGGTGGTTAAATATCCTCATTAAATGCATTTATGCGAATGTAAAATACATGTACTGACGGTAGCTTAGAGCATTTTTAGCTAAATTTCGTTAAAGTTAGATAAATAATTTACAATGTTCCAAAAAGAAAACACTCAATATTCACAACGGGTGAAATACCTGATAATGCTNNCAAAAAGAAAACACTCAATATTCACAACGGGTGAAATACCTGATAATGCTAATATGTATGAACCCGGTCGTCAATAAAAAGTGTTGCTTTTGTGGAACATTGTAAATAATTTATTTAAATATAACCATGATGGAGTTCCACACCGTAAAGTCAAGTACGATTTCTGCTGCATTTTGTAATTTATCAGTTTTCTGTGACTGTATTATCGTCGTTCATCCACATGAATTTTCTATTGTGATAACCAACCACAAGGTTTATGTTTATTTAAGAATAAAAAATATTTACTAGAAATTTTCATTCGGAGTTGGCTATATTTTTGGAGGTGAATGATTTCATTACTCCTCAAATAAATAGGCAGTCAAACGATGTTGCAAAGCACACCGCATGAATTCAAAGGTCCAACAGCATACAGAACTTGAAAAATATATCAATTACTGAAATTGAAAGCATGTGTTTACGCTTTCTAGCAAAAGAAGATTTTTAATTATCTAGGCTGATTTTTCATGCGATAAATAAACTGGGTTCACATTTATATGCACGAATCATCAAGCAATTTCCCCACGTCTTCTATTTTCACTGTTTTATCGGGTTTTCGGGTATCAAATGATCAATTGATTTAGTCCACGTGACCCAATCAGCTCTAAAAACATATAGGATTGCAGTGCAAACAATTTTTTCTTCCCATATTTAGTTCCTTCTCTTTGCGTCGTTTTTTAATGTAAATACAATATTTTTTATTATTTTTATTCATTATTTATATTAAATGAAAAATAAAATTACTCCTTTGACACTTTTCCTAGGTGGTTTTTAATGACATTCAGTAACGGGTGTCACAAAAAAACTTGTTAGGTACTAGCATTAAACCTCTTTTAAATCAGCTTTTTATAAGCCTAATTTTACAGAAATGAGAGAGGTTTTTTATGGTGCATTCACGCAAATAAAGATTTTACGGCAGCGTTCCTTCTAGAAGACCTGCGGAACACGGTAATATTTTTCTTAATGACACGGAGGACGTTTTTGTGTCAGTCTGTACCATTTTCCTCCATTCTCCATATTTATCCGGTGTAATGGGGAAAATTTATTTCTCATTGGAAAATATTAACATTTCTGAGGTTGTAAATAGAAATTTCTTTCAATTCCTTTCCAAATTAACGTTACCACCTTCATAAAATTATTTGTCTTCTAACCATCATATCTAATATATAAATTACTTTGTAATGTATCAAAGAAACTTGTATTTATCAAATATAAATGCAATTGTCAGACTTTGCCTATGATAATCATACACAGAGATGCGGAAAAATAACATTTGTAATTTTGTTGCTTCAACGTTAACTATGAAAACATCCAATATGCATTACCTACGTTACCATATGTGTACCATTCATCCCTAGATTAAATTTGAAAATTGTGTATTATGAAAAAATAATCAAACAAAAGTAAAACTAATTTCAGAAAAATTGACCACAACTTAAACAATTGTGTATGTTTTTCTGTACTACGCTTTCCCCATAATTGAGAGGCTGAGGATATCCAGTGAATTCGTGCGTTGAAAGCTTTCATCAACGTAATGAAATCATTTTCCGCATCTATTTCAAAACATTGTGATTTTTATCAAAATGTTGAACAATTTCACGATTGACCCAGGAAAGACGTGTTGCGAGGTAATGAGAAGGACACGGTCAAGATGACCAAATCTACAATACTCTCATGGAGGATGGCCATTAGGGATGACCATTAGGTCAAGTCATGTAATTTACTTTCTGAATGAAATAATCCTACAACGGTGAAATTATAAGGAAGCATCATAATCGAGTTATGCTAGATATCTCTCGTACAGTAATCCTATTATATTGCTCGAGCACTTTATGGAGAACCAATACTATCGCGCCACTGGTCTTATACCGATTAAAAAGGAATTTCACGTTTCGCACTCTGGGTCTTTCCTCAAAATAGTTCCTTGAATTTTCTTTCCAATTTAGTGACATAACTAAAGTGGAATTTCGTGAAAATTCATCAGCAATTTTGCTGGTTTAGGTTCAGAAAAAACTTGTAACGCGACAGTTGTAAAAAACAGGTTTTCCATTTTCCAATTTAATTTCTGCCCAGTGATTACATAATTTGAGTAAGAAAAAGGATCCTTGTCCTTATTTTAGATACACCCTTACGCTCTATAAAGTAGATAGGACTGCGTTTCACATATAGATAAATGCATTTTCATCGCCATATGTAACTAACAAATCTTGGATTTATTGTTTCATTTTATTCCCAGGAACTATAATGGGGCATTTAAGTTAAATAGAAGTCGCCGGTTTTGTCCAAGTGTCGTCAAGAAGGGGCAATTCCTAGGGTCTAATTCTTAACAGCTACCGTGAGGGTATAAATTATGGCTAACCTTGATTGCTTTTTCACCCAGTAAAATTGAAGAATCTCAATTATGTACCGTGGCGGTGTTATCATCTCTCGGATAATTTCAACTCACCCCTGAACGCCTAACCCATCTTTTCCACATTTTGCTAATGCGATTTTAACCTAGACTTCCAGCTGATATTCGAAGCCGAGGCGAGAGCCAAGTGGGTGAAGAATTCGCCCCAGTGCTTATGCTATCAAACGTGCTGATAGAAAATACCTTCGTCAATGCACACTTTTATGCAAGTTTCATTTGATTTCACCATTGATCAGGAAATGGTAAATTTGGCGTAAATCGTTAAAACTTTAAGTATTCGAGCCTCCACCTACACCAAATATTGGAATTTCCTAATAGTGTTTTCCTCTCCAAGTGATTGCATTTGTACAATCGACCATTTTTGCAAATTACAGTTCATGGAACATACGTGGTTCATTTCAGTAGGTAAGGTATCGAATACGGTCCCTCCGGTTATTAGCTCCGCGATCTACCCCCTGGAATACCGTGGCCCTAGTTACCATATCCTTCGTATGACTACGGATGTCATAATTCAATCGTCTTATTTCAGGTTTCTTATGGCAAGTCTTCTGTCTTGCCTTGAATCTTTGAAAAACACTTTCTTTAAATGCATGATGTGAAAGCTGGAGAGATGGAATGAGTTCTCTTCTTGTATATGTCGATGTATTTATCACTAAATTTTTGTTAGAATGTATATCGTTCTGTCTCTTACGTAGTTCATGAGTTGATACAGTGCGTTCTACTGTTTGGTATATATATATTTATTTTTCAAAACTTTTATCAGTCGATTGGAAAAAGAAGTAACTTGAGTAAAAAGTGGATGTTTTGTCTTCTTCCTGTTTCACTTCTTACGTTCAGTATGGCAACTTATCTGTACTTTTTTCTTTCAACAATATTGAACTTCGATTTCTATATTCTCCCCGAATCGACTGAATTTTTTTTCCGGACCAAAGACTTTGTGTCACAGTTTCCTGGTTTCCCTTCACCACATAGCTTAATTTTCACAACTATTTATTTCCACCTCAGTTGCTAATTTCTTACATTTTACTCATAGTTCTATTAAAACGTTGGGGTATCACATTGCCACTCCATCTGTTTCGTTTTTTCAAACTTCATCCCTTCGCTTATAGCTGCTTTACGCAGACTTGAAGTCTCTCACCCTCCAATGCTGAGCACCATCCCAGATGGATTTAGAAGGAATGGATGATGGAATGCAATGAAGGGGCTTGGGGAGCAATACCTACGCGTAGCGAGGAGGGTGAGCTAAAGGTTAATAGTGTAATTTCTCCCTTCCCTCTCATTCCGGCTGAGCTAATCGGCCAAATTCATCAGCAGAAATGCTCAACTAAAGGGTGTTATGAGGCGCTCAAGTGTGGCAGAGGTATTCAAGGTTCTTCCTCGAAATCAAGTTACTCTATCCCTTAGTTCTGAATTCTCCTGCCTTCTCCATATTAGACTTCCCATGTTTTGCTCTCGCTCTCGGTAATGCTTACAGAAGCTTGTGTATCACGTTATTTCTTCATTATCGATCGAGTTCTCCCATGCTTGGGATGACTACCGAGATAGTTTTTCTTATTTTATTTGCTTTTCGCTACCACGATTTTGACCACCTGCCGTCCATAGTTCTTCATACACAAAGATCTGTCTAGATTCAAAGATTCCTTTCTAGTCATACGAGTATGTGACTAGAAAGTAGGTATTATGAGGCACCTTAAGGAGAAGCCTGAGCTCTGAAATAGAACATTCATTAGGGAAAAAATATTGGTGACAATGTGTGAGTTCATGCTTAATAATGTGTTTTTATTTTGTCCAGGTTCTTTTTTAAGTAATATGGCTTTAAAGTTTATGTTGTAGAACGGGTTTTAGGTTACATACACAAATAGTTGGGGGTATGACTACAGAGGCTGTTGCTATTTCGCCAAAAATGTTATTGAGTCTGTTATTGTTACTGAGATATGCGTAAAAATTTTTTTTTTGCTATACATAATTTTTTCAAACGCTTAAAAAATATACTTTAAATGTATTTTATTTAAATATTTTATGCTCCATAAAATATTTGAGGAATTAGCAACATTATGGCTTTGGGAAGAAAAAATATATCAGGGCCTACAATCTCAGAGCCTTCGCCAGTCTCAAGCCTTAGTTTTTTTTTCAAATATTTTATAGTGTCTATTAAGAAGTTTAAGATATTATTTTATTTTATTTAATTTTTTGGAACTATTTTCACTAGTTTTTAGTAAATATTCTTTTCATTTTTGTCCTTTCTGTCTCTTTCCCTCAGTTTGTTTTATGCTCTGTGGCGTCTTTTAACGCTAAAGATATATTTTCACTACCCTTGACTTGCATTGGTGAATTTATTAGTTTCGAGTATATTTTTATTATTGATATTTGTTTGTTAGGAAACTATTCAATTTTTAACACATAGTGTTGGAATCTCATGAGGACCGGAATTGTATTTGATAAACTTGGTTACCAGTGTTACTCTGCTGACAAAATAATTGCATGGTTTAACACCTAATTTAAAAATATTACTCATTTAAAAACATTAACCGGTCCAAACTCTAGAAAAAAATATTTGGAGGAAACCTGCATTTTTTTAAGATACCGTTCAAACTGAAATTCGAACTCTTTTAGAACATAAATATAATTCATTGATATTCGATGGTCTAATAATATTTTTTTTACCTCACAATAGAAGAAACCACTGTCAATATTATATGTTAAATCCAAATAAGTATATCCGTTAAACAGAGATTCCTCCTTGAAATGAGTGTACGAGATATGACACAGAAAATTTACCCTTGTCCACTTCTAGACATCCGAATGTAAGTTTTCACATCCGACCTTATCAGAGCTTTGTTTCATGCAATATTCTTTTCAGTCTTCCAACCAGCATAAATGAAGTATCGTACAGGTCTTTGCTTACGCAATAATGAGTCACATTAGACAGTGAAATTCGTGGACTATCTTGGGAGAAATCGTGATACGCCCGTCACTGTGAATTTGAAACGACAGACTAAGGAAATTGAATGATTGTAGCGTAGTCATAAGAAATCTCTCTTGTTCATCATCATCACAATAAATGGTACATTTATGTATGCTCAGTTCTATTCGGACTTAGTAACTTTTCTTTTTTATGTGAATTCCTGAGTATCTCTCCATATAATAAATAATAGTCTCATACAATGGGATGATGTCTCTACCTTATGACTCTCATCAAAAGATGCCTTTTCTTCAGCAGTTTATACTTTTCGTAACCCCATGGTTTCTGAGTCATAAAAAATATGGATATAGGCTGGTAGCCTTATATGATTTTAGATGGTTATGGGAAAGAATACATCTGACATATTACTGCAAATAACAAAGGTGAATCTTTTTCTCGTGCGTTAAAATGTAACGGTCGATTTTAAACCAGCGATAACTTAAAAACCTTTCACTAATCCCTGGACACAAATTTCATTTTCTATCTTCTGCATTTTCTAATGTATTAAAAATATAATACACTAATAATGAAATTAGATCATGGTGAAATCTGTGACATGATGCTATCAGAAAAATCATATTTTGGTGGACGCAAAATGTTACATTTATTGGTATTCAAATCACTGTAATCAGCCCTAAGGTTGGTTTGGTTGGTGAGGGTAGAATTCACACAATACTAAACGTGACGCCGTGTGAAATTCACCCTTCACGGTTGGAGAACTAGTTTCTTTCCTTGTGTCGCCTGCAATTAATTTCCCAGGTTGACCTGGTGCCCGAAAACTCACCCGCGTGTGGGTGAACCTGATGGTCCCAGAGGCGTCACTCAGAATTGAACCCGGGTCCTTTGGTTAGTAGCTCAGCGATATACCTACTTGAATATCGCCCCACTTTATTGGTAACAGAAAATTATAAATTTTTAAGATTGAGAATAATTCCATTCATTAAATGCTAAATTGGAAACCAATTAAGTTCATAGTGAAAATGGGAATAAAAGTGTTAAAATTTAGTTATGTTGACGGGTAATAAATTACATATCTTCGTGTTGCTACTTTTACACTTAAATTGCATAAATTATAAATTTACGAAGCACATAAAACAAATTACTGCTATATAATTCCTTGCATGACATTGGTTATGAATATATGAACATTGTGGGAATCGCGAAAGTAACTTGGCTTTCGCGAGACTTCTGAGCCAACGTTTTGCATTTTTAAAGAGCTGTGCCTTTGTGTACTGTATTTACGCTCTAGTTCTAAGTTCCAGCAAGGCTTTTGAGCAATCCGTTTTTTTCTTCACATTTCATCCCTTTTGTTTGCTTTGAAACATTTCCCTTTCCACGCAAAGTTAACCTGGTTACCCATTTCAGCTCCATGCATTTCTCACTGCATTTGGCCCAAAGCTACGCGTCTTTATTTCGTTCACAATGAGCGTATTCTGCAGGGATCAGCAGGTGTTCGCCTTTGCATCACAAAAAAATTTAATCCTTCGTTCACATGGTTGTAAATTAAGATTGAGGTTCAACCGAATCCAAATCCCAATTGATAACATTATATTTTTGTGTGGTGTCAATGCATTGTCTTAAATGTGCCTTTATCATTCATTGCAATCAGAGATGCATATTTGATGAATATTAATTTAGAAGGCTCCCTTCCGAGTCTTCCTCTGGGATTGCTGCCCGTCGAAAATTGTAGCCCGGAAAAGTTAAAATTCAATTATTTTAGACGTGAATGTAAATCGTCTAAAGTATTGTGTTTAAATACTTGAAATAATGATAGCTAATGTGAGGAAAAAAGTGTGATTTGATAAACTTATAACCTGATAAGAGTGTGTATATGTTACCCATAAATCAACCTAAAAATACTTCCTTAAAACATTACTATTTCCGAATGAAAAAGATTTAAATGCGAAAAAATAATCTTCGAATGCTCACGTGTCCACATGCCCTTTTAAAGTTACTAAATTATTAATGTAATAACTTAAGAATGAGATCATTTAAATTTACTTATTTAGACAAAATTCAGGGATATTTTCTGTACTTATTATTGAGAAACAAATGCCTTGTTAGGTATACCCATTGTTCTCTAACTTCCAAAGTGTTACCTTATAATCAGTTGAATATTCGCATGGCATTTACTGTTGACAAATAATAATAGTTTAGAGGGAAGTGGATTGATTTCGCCAAATATTACTCCATAAAAAAAGATATCAATAGCGAAACGTAAAATATTCAGGGAAAGATCATTTTTTATCATCACCCTAAGTAATAAAGCTCAGTTTCAGACTTTGATGAAGAAGAATTCCGTGACGTAATAAATTATGGTGTACTGTGTACATTTTTCTATAGTTTTTATAGGCGGAAAAACAAATTATTGTCATTTTCAAGGATCTTGAATCCAGTAGGACGGAAACAACCGAAGAAAAATAATACGATTTTTATACGCCCTACATTCCATTACTTAGAACCTCACTCACAACCATGTACAAAATGGTTATTGCTGTTTTATTATTCATTTTGGGAAATATAAAGTAAAGTTTATGAAAGAAACGACGACGAAAATAGGAAAGATGTTGGTTGAGGGCCTGGATATCATTTTCCTCTCTTTCTTTAAGAGCTAAACAATTCCTCTTTTGCTGCCTGAGCGCTGTATTTTAAGACTTTCATTACAGATCCCGCTTTTTATTTTGCATCTTTCGCGTCTTTACTTCAACACTCGCCCCCGCTAACTCGAGGCTGACGCCGAACAATGTAATCGTTTCATCATCTCAACTTTCCTTCCCTTCGCTCTCGTAGCCTTTACGCCCTCCTCATCCCCTTGCTCATGTGACGAGGTTGAATGTTGCGCATCCCTCCTATTTTCTTCAAAGTACCTTAACCCCCCTCGCATTCCTACCCTTCCCCATCCACCACCCCCACTCTCCTCCCAGAGAGGCTGTTTTTTCTTGAACCCTATTCTCCGTATCTCCCCGCCATTCTCCCGCATTTGATTATCACGCAATTTTAGCTTCTTAAGTGGGATCTCCTAGAAACGGGTCCAATCACCCCCGCCCTCGCTTTGCCCTAGTCAGCTCAGAGTGGTAGCCAGTTTTTTTTAAATTTTGTAATGTTCCCGCACTCCGGATGGAAGTGGTGACCGTTTAGCAAGACTCGATAGGTGCGTTATATCAGCCTATGGTAACGCAATTGCTTGAGAGGAACTTGATGTGAGGAATGAGGTCGTTCACTCTGTCGCGAAATCTCAATTTTATTCACAACTTCAGTAGATACCCCAGGACATTATTTTTAGTAGGTACAAACATTCTTGGTTGGTAAACCATTAAATGGTAAAAGGAAAATAAAAAAAACCCAATTGTTTCCACCCTGTGCGTTATTCGTAGTTACTACGTCGTCGGGCTCGGCTTGGCCGACGGCATCGAATGACGCATGATGTCGGTTGCATGAAAGATACTTGGTACCTTATAAGTATAGGCCCACTCCTATAAGCGAAAGGGCTAAGTGCTTCCATGTTTCGCCACCTATAACCAGGAAACTAGGAGCCATATTGAACGACGGAAAATGCATGTCCTTTTGTCATTCAAACAAAAAAACTGGCTTTAAAAATTTCTATGGAGCCCTTACTTAGGACTGCAGCTAAGGAGAGTGAGTCATAGGTGAGCACAAAATGAAGGAGTATTTGAAGATATGAGGCAATTCCAGGGTGAAATATGAGAAAAATATAATAATCTTTGTTATTTGATACAGGTGATCGGGGGTTTTATATATTTAGTGACTTTTCTGAAATATTTTAATATAATCAACCATGTTTAGATATTTTATTTGTTTCCATAGACTCTCAACTGTTTATGCCATTTTAGTTTCCGGACTTTTTTTTTGAACAGCCTCTCGCGTGGAATCTGGCAGACGCCAGTATTCAATATTTATTAATAGCATTGTCTTTTTTTATATTTCGATCACCTACCCCCTTCCTATTTCTCTTCTATCTATATTTGCTTCCTCTTCTTGTAATCCCCTCACTTATCCATTTCAATATCATCTTTTGTTTGTTTTCCCTAACAACCACTGTACTTATTCCATCCCTCCCCGCACCCACAAATCGAAGGGTTTCGTGTAGATAAGATTTAACAGTTAACAATGTAGTTTATTAGCAGAGTAGACCCCAATAATCGCTTTTTTAGAGTACTTAGTTCAACGGTAATAAATTTTTAATAGGGTACAAAAGGAAGAGTTAAACAGGTAAGATTAATATAAGACATTACATAGAATCAAAGGGATTTTTTTTCACTTACAAAATGGACGATACTCTGCATGGCCTCATTTGATCCATTGCTATTCCCAGAAAACCCAAGAAGTCTCATTCAATTATGAAAGGTGCTAATGCAAATTCTGAATGGTTAAAAAAAACAAGAGATGATTTATAAAATTAAATTTAAATGTAAACATTCGTATAAAACTGGTTAGCTTAGATCAAAACCTGAAATGACAAATATAATTTGGTGCTAGCTCGTAGATCCCCGAATTCCACAGAATAAATAATTAGCTTGTTAAAAACCTTTAAATACTATTGGATGAGATACTTGATATTTGAAAAAAAATCCCACGTCATTCTTTTTTACAGCTTGGAATGAGGTGTATTCCTTAAATTTTTTACTTGCCGGATTGTTTCAGGTAATGAGATCTCTGTGAAAGTCACTTCTTGAGTGTATACTGGAGCTTTTGGCGCTCCATTCTTTGGATAAATTTTTATCTGCTAAGTATTAAATAAAACAATAAGTATTTGTAATTCACCACAGAAAACGCAAACACATTGAAAATGGCGTATTATTAACGATTAGTTAAGTTGTGGATTTTATATTGACACCATTTATTTTTTTTTCATTATATTAATTTAAAATCTTTATATTCTATCAAATAAAAAAAATTATAATTATGTATATATATATATTATATATATATTATATATTATATAATATATATAATATAATATACATAATATAATTATATAATACGAATAATAATAATTAATTTAAAAAAATAAAATTATAAATACGAATACAGTCATGTAGAAATGTATAATTCTATGGTAAATTATTCACGTGAGATATTTCTTTCGCTAACCCCTTGACCCTAGGAAACATTTGCTTCCTCGTGGATTTAAATCTTTTTGACACAAAGTGTATTTTATGATTATGAATGCCTTCGGAATGTGATAATACGATAGTTTTCAAAACGATGGCAGCTATTAATTCGACTGATATGTCTCTATGGGAAGTAAGAGGGCTGTTTAAATGCTATTGATTATGTATATTTTTTTAAGAAGATCCAATTTTTCATCCTTGATTTTCATAATGGTTCTTCCCAAAGCGTTCTTCATTGGATGCAAAACATTTTTCACAGTTTTTCAGTCTTTGAACATATCCTGAAAGTCACTTTTGGAATGGTTCTTCAAAACCGAATCATCAGCTATGATCACTGCTTAAGTTGATTATATCTCCTTTTCACGAAGGTGTTTCTTAACAGTGGGGAAGAGGAAAATGTCACATTGGGCTTTTTCTATACAATAGTCTTCCTGTAGCATTAATTCAAATGTGAACCAACTTTTAAGCAAACTTCATGTTGTTAGGGCATAGGCAGTCTCGGAACTCAATACGAACAAATACATCTCTTGTGAATTTCTTTTTACAAACGTATGGATGACACTCAATGAAATTTTCAATATTTATGGCAGTGCTTTTAAGGTTATTCGACCAATTTTATCGCAATGGCGGCTGCGGCGTTAATGTTTACTTCACAAATTTGTTTGTTTGTTACGCCGCAGCAATTTCAATTCATAAATATTGAATTGGATTGGCAATGGAATGTAAATGAATGATGTGTTTTCCGTTATATTAATATGTGATGACGAACACGTTGTCAAGAACTCATATGGACACAGTTGAATTTTCTGGGTGAAGTGTAACTAATAACGGCAAATGCAGAGCATGTAGGTAATTTTTCCGAGGAAGGAGGTGGGCGGAGAGAAAGGGGGTAAATGCATGGGCGATGGAATGTGAACGAGGGGGGTAGAGGGAGGGGTTCACACGCCACTCATAGTTCATTGAGGCGTTTGGGGGAGGGGGTAAAATGGTTTTGGCCAGAAATTTAGGGAAAGGGGATAGGATATGGGGTGAGGGAGAAAATGAGAGACGTAAACGTTTGGAGTGAAGGGCAGGGATAGATAATTTGTTCAGTGAGGTGATAAGAGAGGCGGATGTGAAAAGCACTAAATGTGTATAATTGAATTAGCCGTGTCCTTTCACTCTTCCACCTCTTGTTTCGATTTTCGGGAATCATTTTCCAGCATTTACTTAATTGACCATTATTTCACGCGCAGGCTGATCACTCGAGCACTATCAGTAAAATATCATCTTAGCGTAACGTCCCACGGGAGCTAAAGGAAACAAATTACCGATTAGATATACTACCATAATCATTAGAAATTCATCACTCCATAGGGTCTTTTAAAAACTATTCAGTTTAATCCAATCCGACCGTAACCACTTTGAAAGCCTGCATTCCGAAATTATCTGAATAAATATTTAACCTGTTATATTTTCTGACCCAGAGGCCCAAGAGGATGCACGTAACGGAAAGAATATTTTTGAGAAGGCAGGATAATATGAATTAAGATGAAAAACGGTGGAATAAGATTATGCAAAATTTGATGGTTGGGGCACAGCATTATACTGGAATGGAAAATTTTAGAAACGGCCAATTACGGCTCACAAACCCTCAAAGGAACTCGAGCGGCCAACTCTCATGTTAACAGGCCTCATTTCATTAATTGAATATGAATTAAGAGATTCTCAAAAGTTTTTATCGACGTCTCAGTCGTTAAATCTTTTTTCATGTTCCTTTATCCGCATCATTTACGCAGTAAGTTTAAAAAATAAGAAGTTATGGAGAATATTTAATTTATTCCTCATCAACTTAAGATGTTCCTTGTTTAAGGGACGTTGCCTAAGAGCTGCCTGCTCAAAAGTAGGGGATTGGGAAACATTTTGCTCTTTCAAAAGTTGTTTCTTTATGATCCCAGCGAGCCACATAGAAATTAATTTAAAGACGTTTATGAAGAGATCATTTCTTGCCAGAGCATAAACTTCGAAAGAGATTTATGTGTAGGGGAGAAAAGGGATTTTATTTGTTACTTTAATTTTTCACTCCTTAGTCTACCGGCACTCCTTATTGAATCACTAGGTAATTCCTCCTCTTCTAAAAACTATGGGATGATCGGCTTGGTACTAGAGTTGAGTATTTGCGTACGCATTAAATTCCATTGAATTCTTTCTTACAATTTGCTCTACGCCTATGCCATTCTTGGAAGTAGTGTATTTTCGTGGGTAGGAAAATGTCTTTATAAAATGATTCCTGCTACACGTTTAGCTCATAAAATCCAAGCCTGTTTACTTATTGATATTCGTAAAGGATTATTGAATGTATACTAATCATTTTATGCCTCCTCAAATGCCGTTTGAAGTTTAAAATCTGGCAAAACGTAAAATATTATTGTAAGAACAATTATCTTAAAAGATCAAACGAAATACCAACATTTTTTGTACGATGCACTTTCCAATATTTTAGTTTGTATATTTATTTAAATTGTGAATGTTCTTGGATATTGTAAAAACTTTGTAATAATGTTGAATAAATAGCCTGATGAATTGATGGGGACTAATTTTAAATATTTTTCCTGTCGTTAATTTTCAATTTCATTATTGCCTGTTATTTCAATTCTTTGAATTTTCTGTCGTTTAATTGTATGCTCTTGATGGAGATTTAAAAATGAATTTACATTAGTTGTCTCTTATTCATTTCTCCGTTTATTAAAATCTTCGCGTCTTTCTAGATGGCTTATAACATATACTCTTAATTAATTCCACCTACCTGATGTGAAATTCTGTTTGAAAAATAAACTTTAATTTGGACTGTAGAATTTCGAATAACGAAAACATACCGATCGAAACTATTCTATTCCTTCTTATTTAAAAACAATAGTACCTTAGTTTTCGAGCACAAATTTTATTAATATTATGTGTATCTTTGACAAGATTTGATCATTTTATTTATAAACTCAACAAATCTTATGAATCAGGTCGTCTTTACGGTATTTTAAGCACGTCTCTAGTCGTTGCTTACATTTTAAACCTCTCGACGTTTCCAGAAACCGCGTAACGTTTCTCAATTTTTTCTTACGCTTCAACAAAACGTGATCCGCCAATGTTGGCAGGTCTGGGATTTTCCTTGGCGTATATAACTTTATCCCTTGCGGCCACATTTCTCCCCCTCCTCCCCTTCATTCCCTTCCTTGCTCGGAAGGCGTAAAAAAAGATGGAAAGCAATACCAATCCTCCTTTTTTCGTGTACGAACATGCTTCGCATATCGAGGCGAACGCCTATCAATTGGGATTATTGGCTCAAAATGAAATTCTTAGAATTTTCTATGAATATAAGATATAAGGGGCCTCGATCTACCGGACTCTCACGCTTCTCTCTCCTTGCTTTCCCTTGAAAACTACTGCTCCCTTATCTCCTGTCATCAGGGTTGGATGCAGTGATAGGCGATATAATATGATATTTTTTACTCGAGGACTCACTTTAATATTCTGGGAAAGTTTTAAAATATTAGATGCCATGAAGATGATGATGATGAATCAACTTAAAGGTCATCTTCCTTGAGAGAATCGTGCAGTAATTATAACATGGCTGTCAGTCTATATGTGAAAGTGTATATCGTTCAATGGCATTGGGACAGTGTTAAGCGTCGAGTTGATTAGATGCTATGTAAATGATAAGGTGAAGAAAAAAATGTACGTAGATGGGATGACAAGCCAAGAAATGTTGCTTATGCTTGGTAAAGGAATAAATCCCCAGGAGAATTCACTGAAAGCTAAGAGGAATAAGGAAATATCGAGAGGCAGGTGGATGCTGAAGGATGAGGAAAATATGGTAAGGAGGTAGATGAAGGAAGAGAAACGGCATTTCAGAAAGTACGATTTGACATGATGTATGCTAGCCTTTGATTGGTAAATGATATTACTAGAGAAGATACTTAAGTGTTGAAGGTAATGTATCCTTTTATGAACACTTTTCTCCCAATAGATAGTCACCTGGTGACCAACATTTCAATATTTAAATTGTTTTCTTTGATTAAATTAGCTTATTAATTCCTTTGATCTTTAATCAATTTATCATAAGTTATCTGGAAATAAGTAGGTCCTGAAAAAAATATTCTGAGGAAAGATGTGTTGATTTTGTGCTAATGTGATTAAGAAGTCTACGATAATGAGAGCATTTATTTCTATACTATAATTGTAAACTAAAAAAATAGAGAGCTAAATACTAAACATTATTAAATTTTTTTATTTACGTTTCATAGAGGGAGGAGGAGGTTGCATAGTATGGTCTCGTTGAAACATATAGTCTAGGCCCGTATTTGCCATCTTATTTGATATATTTTTACAATATTATTAATGGTTTTCTACAGGTTAAAGTACGTTTCTGGACACATCCCTACAGACCTTTTTATTCATTTCCACATACTTTCTGCCTCCTTTCATTCCATCCAAAATACCTAATCTTATCTTCCCTCTCACTCACTTACTCAACATTCTACCCAATATCACATTCTTCATCAATCCATCACCACTCATCACGCCCTGCTTCCATATTTCCTGCCTTCTTTGGATTTTTCCCAACTGCCTTCTCTCTTCCCCTCCATTTTAAACTTTTACGTTCCTATTATTATTCCGTCTATTTCACCTGTTCCATCCTTCTCCACACATTTGAAAAGTCTCCAACCTACACTATTCGTATTGCCTAAACGACCAAGTTTCCGAGTCATACACAACCACACTCCACATTAACATGCCTTCTAGGCACATCCTTGTTTTCGGTCCTTGTCATCAATTCTCTCCTAATCGTAAAAGCTACCTTACCTTATGTGATTTCACTTCTTATATCCTTTCTAAATTGCCCACCTTCGTCCTAAACAATGCCTAAATAGCTAAAATGTTCTACCTGCTCAAGTCAATGCCCTCCCACTTTAGTGTTTATCTTTGGTTTCCTATGTCTCAAGAATCTCATTAACTCAGTTTTGTTTTCATAGATCTTCATCCCATGTCTATCACACTGGCTCTCTAGTTAAATAAGCAATGATAGTAACCCCTTGGCTGATTGGCTATTCAAAGCTTAATCGTTAGCAAACCTAACTGATTTGATAAGTTCCTTACCTACTTTTACTCCTACCTTTAGTTCTTCCCGGAGCTCCCTTACCATTTCCACCACGTATGTACATAACGTAAAAATATGAACCAGTGTTTGACAGAAGGTGAGGGACCCTAAGTATTCTTTCTCTATCATTCTTAGAACTTGTTACAACTCATAGGAGTTATCTTCCGGGAAGTCTTTAGGAGGCCTATGGGCTGAATCTCGTTGTTTATAAATAAATGTTTAGTGGCAGAATTCATAGTTTTCCTTATTTCGTGAACATGAACTACCATGTAGTGAAGCTTGAAACCATCTAATGTATCAATGTTTTAGTTTTGTGGCATTAAAAAGCAAATTGTCTTTATTCGTAAAAGTTTTGTTATTAGATTTTGACATTTTATTTTGCAATTATTGATACGTTTATGACCTGGAAATATATTGTAAGTTATATTCATATTTTTGGGTGCATTATTGTTGCTATGTAAGCCTACATATTCTCGGAATCACCATGTGGAAAGGCTTGAGAGCCATTAATCTAATCCGTTTGAATATTTAATTTAAATTTTGACTGATTAATTTCTTTTTCTCTTAAATTTCCATAGCGAAATTGGGAAAGATTTGTTTCCTAAATAACGTTTTGCAGAAGGAAATCATTCGTAGATTTTTTATCTATCCCTGATTTTGTTTTTATATCTTGACTTTGTTTCTAAAGTGCCTTATTATAATGGCACAACGGATCAATAGATGGATATAAAGAAATAATCACTTTTTTAATCACACGATAATTATTTCGAGTTTATCTGAGTAGTGGAATATGTCGTGTAAGTTTTTAGAAAAAATGGAAAAATTATAAATTATACTATAGCATATAATAAAAAAATAATAATTAAAATATAAATAAATGGTATAAATTGGCGTAAACGAGGGTCTTTTTCCTGAATGTGAACAAATATTCTTCTAAATGCATGTTGGCATACAATATGGAATATATTTTAATGGATCTCAAATTCAATTATATTTTGCGTCACGTGGCGGTATGTTTCCACACCAACATTGAAAGAAGCGGCTTTGTTTTCCACCCATTTATTAAGACAACCCAGTTGTCGTCACGTTTCGACCTGATGATGCCGAAATGAGATGAAACTCGGGTCGTAATTAGTAAAAATTGTTTGGTAGGTTGTATTTATATTAGTATTTTTCTCTCTTGGCTCTTTTTTATTCCTTCTAGCATTTCTTCTTCTAATTTAACTGATCAATCAATCTGAATATTTGAAAATGCACGTCTTCATCCTTCTTCCTATCGAAACCCGATGATGCCTTGATAGTTTATCGTTAAAGAAACTCTTGGTTCAGCGAAAGGCATATGCGCTAGTTTTTTGCTGTCCATCTTGTTTATACTACTGACTATTTAACAGTAGGCAACCGGAGTTGGCATTGGCAGTAAGATCCAGGGTTTAATTTCTGCCACACGCGCGCCCTCGTTACCCGTAGCCGTCGAAATAAAATATTAAAGTGATTATTGGAACCAGCCAATCAGCATTAACTTGACGCGTAACTTAATTAACTCGGTTATTGATGAATCAAGGGAACCTTTATGGTTAATAACAAAGGGACATTTTAAACCTTCATCGTGAAGTGTTGCTCCCACTGCCAAAGTATACTAAATGTAATGATACGAGAACTAAAAACTAAGCTTTTTTTCCGAAGAATGAAGAATTTATCCTCTAAAAAGTGAAGCAATATGTTTGAAAAGATTGTTGTCTTTCAAGATACCGCAAGATCTTCCGATACATTGTGCGGATAAGGAATGAATACGAATATAATATTAAAAATTAGTGGCAGAAGTAGGTTTTAGAGCTAAGATTACGTAATGTTTTTAGGCTGATCTTAAAATGAATATTAAAGAAAAGGAAAGGACTGGCTGGCATTTTGGAACAAAACTAAGGCAGGAGAGGATTACCGTGTGCAAAAAAAATTGAGGCAGTCTTTGGGAAGGCCTAGATTTTTGCACAAGCCCTGAATTTTTAACATGCCCTGTTTTTTATATCATGCTCTCATTTTATGACAATTTCATCTATGGATTCCGTTTACGATTTTGGACATCAATATGTTATGGTGGTGGTGGTTATGTTTCCCTGTGGAAAGCCGTCGTCCTTGATTATTTCTTCGCAACCTGTATTTTGGACAAACGTCCGTGATATTTTTAAGTAAACAAATTTTGGGTGCTGTAATGTTTTTTTTGTTGTCCGGCCCTGAATTTTCTAACTGGCCCTTTTTCATGAACAGCAGGTCCTAATCTAAGTGTTTCTATTGTTTTTTAACATTCGGCCCTGAATATTTTATTATAACACCATTTTGTGAATAGTCTACCCTGCCCGCTATAATTTTTGGTACCATCCCTTTTTGTTTTCCGTCGTTTTTGGGCATGTGCTCTGTATTTTGTATCCGAACCTGATTTTTTTTATCATACCCAATTTTTTGGTCGCCCGGCCCTATTTTATGAACCGGGTCTTTTCCGGTTGCCGTTTGTTTTTTTATCAACCGACCCTGGATTTTTCAGCAACCCCTTTTATGAAATATTCTAAGTTGGGTGCTGTTAATGTTTTATTAACACACGTACCTGATCCTTGTGACCCCCTATTTTGCGTATCGTTATTATTTATTAACATTCGGCTTTGTATTTTGTGTCTATCCCTGTTCTTAAAAGACGGCCCTAAATTATTTAATTAACCATATCCTGTACTTTGGACACCCAGTGCTGATAAGTGGCCTTCATTGGGTTCCTTTGATTTTTGGATATCATGATTTCAAACAGATACTTTTACTAGCAACGAGTCGTGATTTTTATGTTATGTCCCTTTTTAGTTCTTCGTTACTTTTATTATTTATCATCCGTTTCTTTTTTCCCTTGATTGCTTATCATACCCTGTATTTCGGATGGCCGGCAATTTTTTTTGAGTCGACCCTTTTCTTATGAGGATAATGTTTTATTTATTATCCGATCCTGTTATCGACAACCGGCCCTTGATTTTTTACTTAAAGTCAAACGAAAGGCTCTTAGTTTTTGTGCAAGCCCTCGTTTTAGGGTTGCGTGAATGTTTTTGTTTTTGAACTTTCGCCCCTGTGTTTTTACCCAGCCCCGGCAATGGTACCAGGCCCTAGATTTTTAAAATATGTAGTTTTTTGGACAGCCGGTCCTGGTCCTGAACATTGGAGGTTTTTTTTGGGTGCAGGTAAAGTATTGAATAAAACATCAGTACCGTACTTTTATTCGTTGCTGCTTTTCTGGTGGCTGTCCCTGGAATCTTAACTTACGGTGTATTTTGGACACCAGACCCTGAATTTATAACTTACCATTTTAATGAACATCCGACCCTCTTTTGGCCGCCGTGATGTTTTTTAGACAAACTTTTCTATGGTTTTTACACTCTGATGTATTACCAGCTGGCCCTGTTTTTTTTTTGTTTGCTCCTTTTTTGCGCCGTTGATTTTTTTGTATCCGGTCCGGTTTTTAACAGCTAGTACAGGTTTGTACACACCATTTTTGGGACACCAGGACTTGAGTTTCGGATCAATATTTTATTTTGGTGTACATAATGTTCTTTTGGATATCGGACCATGTATTTTACATTACAAACCCAACCCAAACCCAACCCAAACCCAACCCAAACCAAACCCAACTCAACCCAAACCCAATCCCAATCCCAATCCCATCCCAACTCAACTCAACCCAAACCAACCCAAACCAACCCAACTCAACTCAATCCAATCCAAACCAAAGCTCAATTCTGGACAGTATGCCTTAATTTTTGGATGCTGCCCTTTTTTTGACCGTGGTTATAGCTTTCTTTTGAGATACGCTCTAGTATTTCTTATCATGTCCTGTATTTTGACCATCACCATGATTTTGTGTCTGATCCTGGAGAATGAAGCATACTTTATTCTGGTTGGACACTTTTTTTCGGATTATCTACCTTTTGTCTGGACAGAGGTTCTTGTTTTTAATACAATTGGCTCCATTTTTTTCGTAGCAGTTCCTGCTATACATTAACCTCACCCTATTTTGGGAGATTCGGTCATCAGTTGTTACCAGACCTATAACTGACGTCCTCCACCTATGCCAGAAATAATTTTTTATAACAAATCCTGGCTTTTCAGGCGTCAGACCCGAAACGATCTTCGGTTGCTTAAATTACTTCGTTACTCATTGTTTTCCTCATTTCCCTTCATATATTGCCCCCTTTAGTTTAAACCGATTTTTTCCAGCAGGGGAACCTTTTCTGTTATTAATAACCGAAAAAGAACTAATTTCACTTAGAAGATTTTGTTTAGTTAGGCAGCTTTTCATATCGTTTTCTCCTGCATGGCTTCAATTGCTTCTTCGCCTTTACGATAATGAAACCCTTTATAGGTGAATTCAAATATTTCAGGTGTAACATTGTGGAAGTCAATTATGAAACAATAAGAATCAAATATGTTTCAACTCACAGAGTTTTTATTGGTACCTCTAGTTTCAACACTACTGTTGTCGAAACTAGTTGTACCAATAAAAACTCTGTGGATTGAAACATAGTTGATTCTTATTATTTCCCTTCATAGCTATTTTTTCTTCGGGTTAGTTAATTCAGTTATTTACCCTTGTCGTCAGTTTTCTGCCGAAATTTGTTTGAATTTCCCTCTCTATTAAACTTTTACGTTTCGCGAATATTTGCATTATAATCAAACTTTTATGTTCACCTTGGCGGATTGTTTTCGATGAACTGCCGCATGGCCTGCTGTAAAAATGAATTTCGTCGAAAACTGAGATGAAAAATTTAATTATATCTTTTATAAATATCGTTTTAAGGTGATTTAAAAAAAGTATTTCGGTGTTACATAATTTGATTAACTGAATAATAAGTATTTAATCTTTTAATCGTATTTCAATTCAAAATTAACGCCTGAAACTAAATACTTTCATATTTTAATGAATGGAATAAAATTAACCTTATAGGAATGTTTTTTTTTCCTTTTTTTCCCATTTATCAAAGCTAGGAATTACAACCGTTTTTGAGTACCAATCAGGGTCACCGGAATCTTATAATATTTTATTTATTTCACGGGCTATTGAGCAATATTAAGTAGGTGTCTAACTCTATTAAAAGTGCCGAGGAAGGCGTGCAGATATGTCATTGAAGAAATCCGTTCATGGCTTTTTAAATCGAATAATCATAGTAAAAATAATTTTCTGTTTATTTCGTACTTCATTTAGTTAAATTTAGATTAGACTTGGCTAACCTTTTCATTTCATTGTTTTGGAATTTCTTAATAACCTTTTAAGAATTGAAAGAGGACAAAGTTATCGTGATTTTTTTTACATGTTTATGATTGCTAGGAAACATTTTGGCAGCGATTCAAGTTTTTGAGCGTTGATAAGATGTCAAAATTTAATGATTAACACATTTTTTTGGGATTCCTATGGGGTCATAAGAGCCAATATAATTTTTTATGAAGACATAAATAATAGCGAAGTGTTCCAGAAAGCTTTCACGATACCCATACCAGACATGGGTAACAAGGGTGGAGTGGGGGTTTTAATTGTCGTTAAAGCAAAATCGAATAGAATCAGAAACCTGACGGCAACAGCCCTGAACATTTTTGGTCCACGAAGAGCAACTCAAAAGAATACATTTCTTCACCTTTTAATGGGTGTCAAAATTTCAATGCAGAAGTCATTCATACCCTAGATAGGGTAATTGTTAGGGGGTTAGTTACCACAAAATTACTTTCGCTGAGCTGATAAATCTAATGAATACCTTAGAATAACAAAACGAAATATGTATTATATGGTAAAAGCAAATTCAAGGAATTCAGTGACCCGCGAGGCAAAATCATATAAAATCATATAAAAAAATCATTAAAATAATAATCTGTTTTGTTGCTTATGTAGCGGTTGGAGCCGCGGTCGGCCGGCGTGCATTCCAAGGGGTTTTACCCACGCCCTCGGAGGGATATACCCCATGAATCGGAGGGGTGCGTTTATGACCTCGATAGAGGCTTGGGACCTCACAGGAAACCCTTTGGGGAATATGTAAAGAGGCAATAAAGACAGCAGCGTGATGGCTCCCAAAGTGACAAGTTGTTTTAATTTCCAACCCTTCTCCCGATTGAAACAATTGAAATAAATTCAGTTTTTAATCTCGTTCACAATGGTTATATTATTTTTGGCGAAGAAAAATTGTGCAGAATTACAATGCCTATAAATATTGAACCTTGCTCGTTTCTATCAGCAAGAAATATCGAAGACATAAAATATGAATCACGTTTCTCCGCTTTCTCGTGAATCTTGTAGCACCTCAGAGCTCTTGAGTGAAATCCAGAATGTGGAAGGTTTAGTATCGATCATCTCCCTTTATGGAAATTTTTTGAACCCTTGCGGAAGCCTTGATTCATAAAGTAACATAATTCAACGTTGGGTTAAAAATGAAACATTCATGCTCATATGGAATGCCATTCATTGAGAAAAACACTGGGCTAAACATTAACAATAATATTCGAAATTTTATAAAACTCAGTCTTCATCATGACTTAGTTTGTTAGACTCAAAAGAATACATTTCTTCTCTTTTCATTCTTTTTCTCGATCCCTATAACAAACAATAACATTTTACGTTTGGTTACAAATTAATTTAGTTACCTAGTACACACCGAATAAAACAGCCCCTGTAGCAAGCCGTCGTATAACTCCCTAAACTTTAACCATTTTGAATGAAAAATACTGGACATAGCTGACAACAATCCGACGGCGAATATATCCTATACATTTCTAGCAACAAGTTCCTTGCAGACATCCATTCAGAATCGGGGAAACATAACTCATTGCATTTCAGAAAAGACCCTTTGAGCCCCGAAACTGCTGGAACAAAAAATAAAATTAAAAGCGATGCTGATATTACATTGATAATTACATTTACCTTTTGTAAATGGATGAAAAGATTAAGATATAGTGGGACCTCAAAAGCCGTAATAGAAGGGAAAAGATGTGGGAAAAGAAATGGGAAAGAGAAAAGAACATAGACTTTTTAGACTGCAGGTAGAAAGTATTAAACTGTAGATGAAAATTATTTAAGTCAACCAAGAGGAAGTCCTCGCGATACGTGGTGCATAAGAGTTGTTAGGGACCTTCCAAGACTTACCTTTAATAGGTAAATTACCTTTAATAGGTAAATTACCTTTAATAGGTAAATTACCTTTAATGATGATGAACCTACGAAGCATCTAATGACGAAGCTCTTCGAAAAGTAAGATGATATGAAAACATTTAAGGAAGGCACATGTAACAAAAAGCGAAGAAAACAACTTGGTAATATTATGAGCTTAATACGAGAACGAAATACCTATTTAAAGGGAAGAACTAAAGTGGATCCTTGGGGACAAAATACAAAAAAACAATTTATTTGGGACATGACTGAAATAAGCTGAGTGTCTTCGTATGGATAATATAAGTTGTGTGAGATTGGTATTTAAAACGGAATATATTGGAGAAGGGTGAATCGCCAATCCTAAGGTGGCCTTTACTCATTCTTCTTTACATGTGTAAGTGAAAAATTAATAGTAAACACTTAAACAAGTGTAATGTGACTTTAATGTTTTGTGAACTTTTTAAGTATTTCTTTATGAATTTTGCACTTTTGGTGGGCCATTACTCACAAGAAACTTTATCTGTAAACGGACTCAAATAAAAAAATAGAAAATTCTCGTAATATCCATTGCTAAAAATTCTTTGCTTAAAAGTCGTAGTTTATAAATTACATTTACAAAAATGAGAAAAATAACTTAGGAGATTGGATGAATTTTAACCGCGTACACGAATATTATTTCGATCAACTCTCATTATCGGCAATTTTACATCGGATGACCCGTGCGCGTGTGCGTGTCACTGTGGATTTTTTTTGTATGTCATTCAGTTGCATCTTTGTTCCTTTGCGCCTACCTTCAAACAGACAAGTCTTCCTTTTTGCCGAAGGAATCTAACTCACATTACCTCTCGCTCTTTGCTTAATGCATCTCGGCCTAACCTCCTCGTCCCATCACTTCTTCGCCTCATCCTCCCAACTGAAGTCTCCTTGCTCCGCTGATCTCCCACCCCCCATATATCCCGGTAAGCGAAGCATCTATTTCCATTGGCTTGTATAAACGTCACTTTGTGGGCCCCCCCTCGGTCCACTCAAGACTCGTATATGCTCCTCTCCTCTCACTCGCTCTTATTCTTTCTTTCATTCCCCCTCCCCGTGAGCAAGTGCACACTCCTTGGAAACAAATATTCCTTTTGGAAGGTGGCCGAAAAGCGGGTCTTGGAGGAAAGGGTTTGTATTAGGAGCTGAGGTGGGGAGGTGTCCGGGGACGGGAAACGGGCGGGAGAAGGGTGAGGCGGGTTAGTGTGGGACAGTGTGTGGCGTGGGAGAGTCGGGTGGAATGGAAAGCCGGGGGAGGGAAAGGGGGGGACGGAGGTAAGGAAGAGAAGAGACCGGAGGGCAGGGAGAGAGGCAGAGCCTTCCACACTGCCACGAATGGAATCCGCATGGTAACTGAAAGAATGGGTGCGTAGGAAAGGGGAGACGGGATGTGAGTCGACGCGGTGGAAAGGGGGAGAAGAGATCTCTTTGTCATAATCGTGCCCATGTGCATGTGCTACAGTAGGATCTCTTTTGTTTTTCACGAGCGAGAGTTGCGCGCTGCGTTTTCACAGGGAGGTGGGGTTTGCCCTCAAGCAAGCATACGAGCTCCTATGTGCATGTTCCCCGTTGGTAACAGTATGTGTGCTCTCGTGCATCTGTGGTTCTTTTGTCGGTGTTTCCTTTTCGGGGTGGCCGGTGGGTGGGAGTAAGGCGTGTAGGGTCAGGTCCTAAAGAAAAATCGCCTCTTCCACTTCCTCTTTCTCCCGAAAAGTATCGCGTTCTCCATACCAAGTCCTTCTTAAGCTTATCTTTCTCCTCGTATGTCATTAATCTCTGAATTTCTTACTCATTGCTTATTTCTTCGGAAAAGGGGTAAATGACGGGGGTCGTCCGTCCGTTCATCCGACATTTGACTGACTGTGACAGGCATTCTTATTTTTCCTTTCTCTTTGATTTAGCTTTAATTTCCTGGAATTCTATTACATTTTTTCCTTTCTAACGGTTAGATATGAATTATTCCCTGCCATAAATATGTCCCTTCTCTGAAAATTCTGGAATCGCTCTTAACATTAGATGTTCTTATTTTATCTAATTGCTTGACATTTTACTTGAAGTCTTTGTGATTGAAACCATTATTAATAATATTTTTTTTAATTAATTTGAAATAGTGCTGGAAAAAAAATCACTAACCTAGGATTAGTAGAAACGTCGTCCCTACATTAGGAGATTTGTTCTGTACCATTATCAGTGCCTACGTCGCACACAACTGAAAAAACTATTAATTTTTAACTGTTGCAATGAGTTAGAGTATTCTCTATTCTCTTCTGAGTCTTCTTTTCTGATGCTGTCGATTTTGCTGTGCAAGGGTTTCGTGTGATGACGACCGCGGAGGCCTTACTTCCCCCGCTGCCCGGCACGACACCAGGCCCTTCGGCCCGGGCCCCGTAGTTGCCAGGACTCATTATCCTA
>LYUA01000132.1:236485-253048 GCA_002093875.1 Calopteryx splendens
GATTACGCGACAATGGTGGAAGGATTGCCGGATGGAACCGTTCCATAGAGGTTTGGGAGGGGGGGGGGTTGGTGGAATCGTCATCGGATTGAGGCATTGTTTCTGGCAATAGAGGAAAGAGTTGAAGAAGACAAAGGTGGGGTGCGAAAGAGGTAGGTGTGGGAGAAGGGATGCTTTGGAGGGGGGAACAAGCGGGTGAAAGAAGGATTAATGAGGGAAAGAACAGTGAGGCAATGAGAGTGAAGGAGGACGAGGGGCGAGGCGACGCAATCAGGGAACAGTCGAGCACGTAGGTAGGATTTGATTTTCGGGAGGGGAAACTTAGTCCGCCTTAACTAACTTGACGGATTCCCTGCTTAGAATATGAAATTTGAGCGGAAAAGTGCATTGCAAGAGATAAAACAACCATATTCAATTTAAATCGGGTGAAATTGTATATGCACCAAAAACTTATAACGTTGAATGTAGGTATCTTTCGTTGCCAACTTGGATGCTAAATTTTTATCAAGTTTTCAAAGTAAACATGCGAAGAATATAGGTAGTTTACTGGCCGTAGGAAGGGAAAGCTTCTTGATTCCTATACCGAGAAAGTTTATCTTGCCCGTATACTATCGAGGATGTTAAAAATGAGTGTAGTGGATTTCTACTGAGAATTTATCAAATCAATAAATTTATCGTTTGCAAGCAAACAACTTTCTATGGAGTTAACAATTGGAAACCTTTTTCACATTGAGACAGTATAGTATACTTACCTATACCAACTGTTGCGACTTTAGCGTAGCACGACCTAATGTTGACTCCTGTTTTTGCATTCGACATTGCATGTGCTGTTGATATATACACCCTGTCTTCATTATAAATATTATTCCATAAATATTTTTTAATTAGGCATGATCTCATAGCTATCAATATTTAAACATAAAAAAGGGTAGGATATTGAAATTGATCTCAGGGACTCTCATGGATAGCATAAATGAACGATTGATGATTTATATGGAGCGTACTGTTTTCTTGCATGGAAACCTGATTTTTTAGGACATAAGATGAGTGAATTTTCATATGGTAACGGAGACAAGAGGAAGACTAAAATGAATGCTAGCTAATAGGGAAAGAGGGCAATAAATGTTTCGATAAAATTCCACTTTTGAACAAATGTTTCTGCAGTTCGAATGTCCGCACTGTGTCTGAAATGTGATAAATGAACGTACGATGAGTTTTTGCATTCCTATATAATTGTTTGTTTATGTTTGTCAACTTCAGGCGAAATGTTAGGAAACAATGAATATGTTACTATGTTATGCCACTGGAAACGTGTTATGAGGCATTCCTCAATAAGCGGAAGTTTAAATTATTATATTTGTGTAACTATTTCACTGAACGGGCTCGATTAAAACCGGTTCCATTAATGATAAATGAACTCTGAGGTGGGTCGTCGTAAATATGACCACCATTTTTAACTATAGACTTTTTGCTGTCGATAAATGAACATAATCGTTACTATTACCAAAGTACCGGTGATAACAGGAAAGTCGTGGATGATTTTGGAAAATTCATGTGTCGAAATAAGAACTGATGTATAAAAAAAATAAAGAAATTAATAATGGAAGTTAAAACAAATAATTCAATTTCCTGAAATCGACTATTTCACAAATGGGTTATGAAACTCGTTAAAAATTGATTTATTCGTGTTGTATTACTGTTCATCCAATATATAGATATTAGACAATTAAACTAACTTTGGCATAAGGCTTAAATTTGAAGACTAGTACTGTATTAACAATTTCTTAAACTGAGGGAGATAAAGTAACTTTTGGCGATGAAAATCGCCGAAGTATTAATTATATTTCATATTTGATCTGGACATCCTGTCAAATATGAAGCAGATTTAACGAGCTACTAAGTCCCGGAGTGTGTATAATAGGATACACGAAGGGACGCTCGAAAACGCTGAGATAAGGATTTGAGAGTCGTTAGAATTCGGGAGGTTAGGGAGAGCTTCAGTGTGATATGTTTAGTCATCATTTCGGCTCAAGTGCCTTTTCTTTAAGAGCCCGGAGAACTTCAGGGGGTACGGGTGGATTTTGCGCGCACAGAGGGCGAAGAGGATTTGTGAAAGTGAAGGATGCGGAGGAGGCATGGGGTGGAGGGAGAACTGCTTGCCGGAGGTGGAAAGGAGCGAGCCGCACAAGTAGAAACCACTCCTCTACTCCGAATCCTTCCCCTGATCCCTCTATTCTCCATGCCTCCCCCCACACCCGCGTCTCCGGAGTCCTTTGGTCCCAGACGTCTCGAGAAGAAGTCGGCTGAATAATTAGGCTCCAATAAACGGAGCCGTTGAGTGAAAGAGATAAAGAGAGAGGGGGAGAGAGAAAGAGAGAGAGATAGGGAGAGAGTGGGAGGTGCGAGGAGAAAAATATGATACGCACGCACACTCACTCGTGCCTCACACGGTCGGGACTTGAGTTTTAATACGGTTTTCTTCGAAGTCCTCGTGTTGCTGTCTTGCAACCGTGTGTCTGAAAAAACGCGCCCTTCGAAAGACCTCTCGAAGACTCCCTCTCTCTCTGTCCTTGCCCTTCTTCCCACCTTCCCCTTCTCTCTCTCTCTCTCTTACTCCTGAGTGTCTCCGACTGCTGCTGGACTAAAATATTCGCGCGCGTAGGAAGAGGAGACTTTTATCGAGCTCTTCATTCCGTTTATCTTAGCGCGTTTTGCTGCCTAAGAGGACTTTGCACCGTCGTCGTCCGCTCTCCGTTCTAATTGAAATTCTGAGAAAGATTTGATTGCGAGGCCGCGTTTGCCTCCTTTTCTGGCTTCCTTTTATATTTTCTGATGGTTATGTTTTTTCAATGGATTCTTGTGATTGGTATTCAGAGACGAGAATTTTGTCAACTGTGACATATTTTTTTCTCTATTCGTGTGCTTCAAAAGGTTGGGAACATTAAATTCCCCAATATCGCCTGACATTTCTCTAGGGGCATTCTCCTAGGTACGTTGGAAATGAGACCAGGTCAGATCGTTCGAAAGTGTTGGAACGATTTTGTTCAGTTTTACCGTGGTAATCTATACGGGAATATATAGCGAAGCGCTTCATAATGGCTTGATTTCCTTGGTTCAACATTTCGACTGCAGTTGGACGAAATGAACATAAATCAACAAATTTTTGCAAGTTCCCAAAAGTTTAGTGTATACATTATTCTCTTTAATGAATATTATCCGCGTAGTTTTAGTGCATAAATAGTAGGAATTATGGAAATCATATAATAATAAATAAATATTCATTGCAACTATCGAATAGTATTGAACCACTCCCCTCAAAGTCAAATTCTGGAACAAAAAGAATGTCGAGGTGAGCATATTATAATTGACTGGCAAAGAAGGTATATTAAAGGAAGATTTTCAAACTGAAGGAGGAAGGAAATCCTCCTGCATCCAACTTTGGTTGAAGAAGTGACTATGCATACGAAATGCACAAAACTTCATGCGCCTCGTCTTAAGATTTGTGTGCAACTACTATTTAATTGTCACGGTTGGACATGCACTTATAACCTAAGAGCAGGCATAGAGGGCACACTCACTGTATTTTCCGGATATTTTGTGGTCCCAACCACCTCCAACCTCCTTCGCCCAAAGGGTGAGAATGACCGCAATCACTCAGCCGCCCACAGTCATACACATGTATACACATGAATTAATGATGATTGTATTAAACAAAATGGCTTCTCATTCTGCTGTAGGGAATGAAAAATAAATATAGGCTGAAATCTTTGGTGCTGGAGCACCGAATGGGGATTTATCGGAACCCACTCCTTGCAACTTGACCGGTTTTGCTTGTTTCTTTTGAATAGGGGTAACAAAAAATTATGCATTTTCTACGTTAGAACAAAGTTCATTTTCTGAGGCGCATTTTTTCCCCTCTTTTTAGTGAAAAAACAATTGTTGCTTAAAACTTCGCTGGTTAAATAATGTTTTAATTTGGAAATATTGAAAACAGTATTTTCAAGGAGAATATTATTTTTTTTAAATCACGAAGAACGTCATAGACATTTTTTCTACTTGGACGATTATTATTAGCTATATACTCGTCCTTAGTAATATATAATATAGTAATATATGAAAATTATTTTGATTTTCCTAACTTGTGTCGAAAGTAATGCACGGATTGAGTTGGAATTTTCTTGAAGGATACATGGGCTCCTTCAGCGAATTGACGTGTTCAAAATTTTAACTTGTAGCCCGGGTTTTAACAAATAAAAACGTTATATTTGTTAATGGAGTAATTTAATAACATTTTCTGTATTGAACAATTTTCATTCAAGCATTAAAATATAAAATAATTTCACTGCAAGCCCAGGTTTTAAGCGAAAATGTAACTAATAGAGTAAACGTTTTAATTCTGTTGTTCTATTTTTGTATTTTTATTTATGTATGTAAGTATTGTATTTTCAAGAATGTTTAATTTATATAAAATAAAACAATCCAATAATGAAATAAGGCGTTAAAAAAATTGATGCCAATTACCATAATAAGGGAAGGCGAAGATTCATAAGGATTATTAGAGAGTTAGAAATTTAATTTTCATTAATGCGATAATGTAGATACCATTTCTAAAACTTTAAAATAGTTGTGAAGAGACTACAAAGGAAAAACGATGCCAGAACCCTCAGAGAGACAAGAATTAAATAATTAATGCGACTATTGCTTGAGGTATTCAGAGAAGGTAGGGAACATCTATCTGGTAAACCCAATTACCAAGCCACATCAAGCAAGAGGTGAATTAAAAAAAATATTATATTTATAGATTACTTTTTCACTGCATATTTGATGGTAAAAATTGAAAACGTGTTCCATTGGATGAGCATGATTGGATTTTCAAAGAATAAATCGTCACAAACAAATGATGGTTAATTATGACCATAAATTTTATTTATTTTAATATTCTTCGTTGAATTTCAATGGACATTGCAGTTAGTAAAATAATGAGTCAAACGATTTTTTTGATAGCTACTTTAAATATTTTTGAACAAATCTTTTTGATGTACTGTGTAAAATTATATTTGTCGCTATTGGTATGTAATTAATGCTGGGGAAACATACTCTGCAAGGAATTTTTAAATGAATGTCGGTATTTTCTTGTTCTAAGAAGAATTAATATTGAATATTCTCCCAAAGTATTTGCAGCCTTAGGATCTATTATGATTCAAGGTGAACGAAAACGCATTAAAGATTCGCCATTCATTAATGGTATTTCAATATTTATATCCTCTTCATTGCAACTTTCGATGCAAATAAAGTTTTAAGTAGATCAACGTTTGAGCAAATGCGCATATTTCTTCACCTCAGCTCATAGGTGACTGTAAAAAAAACATAGTATGTATTAATTCTCCGGTTTGCGACGAACGCGAATAAAAAATAATAATAGGCTTGCACATATAAAACGCTCACTGCCTCTGTGCAAAGCCGTCACGGTTGGGATTTGCGAAAAAATCCGCGTCGGGCCATCGGCGCCACCTCCTAGCGGGCGCGATCAATACGCCAATCGACATGCCGCCGTGTTCCAAGTGCTTTTGATCGCGACGCCGTGTTAAACGTGAAGCGACACAAAGCGGGTAGCGTGCGCTCTGTGTGGAGTGGGATCGCATGGGGGGTAGGTTGGGGATGGGGGAAATAGAGTGCCAAATAAAAAAAAGGCGAACTCTCATTTCGGTCATCGTGAAACCGTGCAAAATAATGGAAAAAAATGGGGCAGAATCAAGTGAAAAGAGGGTTAGAGTTTTTGAGGAGGATAAAAAAAAGTGCTCGATTTTTCTTTCTTCCCTCATGTTCGAACTATTGGTGGAGGCGTTTTGGGAGGGAATACGCTCGAGGACAGTGTGTGTGTGTTTGTGAGAGAGAGAGGGGGAGAGAGACTACCTTTATAAAGCGATTGCGTGAGATTTGCGGCGGGAAGTGTAACGGTGTGGTTTTTGTGGTGACTGTGTATGTAATCCCCCAATTTTCAGCTAGGAAAGCGCCTTTTCCTTTTTTTGTCCAATGATCATTTCGTTATGGAATCAAAAAATATGAAACCTAGAAATAAGAGGTTAAAGAGAGAGCCTTGAAACAAAATGTTATTTGGAATGATAGCACATACACTTCCTGTTGTTTTATCGTTTTCCAGTCGAATCACAAGAGTTATGATCGGTGAAATCGCATGTTTGACATGAGGAAAGTTCTGTTTCGTCATTCGTTAAAACCTATATGAAAAAGAAGTTTTAGGAATTATATCTTTAAATTATGAATTTCAATCACGGTTCTTTAATGTTTCGTAGTGTAGATCTATATCTATGTACATATTTCAATATAAAAACTAAACCCATTCCACCTGATTTTTGAATTAAATATGAGTGGTAAAACATTGTAGTAATTAATAGGGGATTTTCATGTAGCTTTACTACCCTATTATGATGCATAGTACACCTACTTTCAATTGCACAGTTTTGAATTAATTAAATTTATTAAAGCCTAATAAACGTGATTTTGGTTTATTTCCCATAAATTGAGGCTTTTGGAGATTAAAATCAATCTTAAATTCGAATATAATAGTTGGCACATTCTAGTAGTCAGTATAAAATTTTTAAAATTGAGAACTATTTGATATAGGTAGATATTTATTTTTTCGCTGCAAATAATGTTCTTCACGACGAATAGAAGCGAACTTCTCGCGTTAATATTCACATTTCTCCATTTGTGTAAACATAGTTTTTCATTGCAAGGCGAAATAGTTACTGACAATCATTATTCAGTAACTCAAGTAAAAGTATACGCGTTAGGAAATTTTCTTTCTATTGTAAAGGTAAATAAATTGGCCAAGATTGACGTTGAAATTAATCAATATTGAATTTGCTTTGCCAGCCTGAGTAAAACAGCTGAGGCTCAACAGCCATCCTTCGTGTTGAAAACCTTTTAAACCATCTTTGACACTTGACATCGATCACCTCTCCATATCGACAACTCACACAGAGCCACCTCAACCTCTATAGGAATATTCTCAAGGGAACGAACGGAAGGATATATAATGCGATGCTGGAATTCCGTGACACTGAGTGACCCGTGGATGTATAAGGGAACTCCTCATACAAGCGAGAAGGAGATTGGCGTTGCCTGGTTGGAAATAGGTGGGAGTGAAAGGCGGGGAGTTGGGAAAGAAAAAGGGAAGTTTGAGGTGTGGGAACCACCTAAGAAAAGCATTTGAAGGTGGAGGGGAATTAGAATCTGGCGCAGGAAATAGACGTCGACTCCGATTGGACAAGAAGAGGGAAATGGATGGATCGTATTTCAATGGTATTGGATTGAAGAGATTAAAACCCAAATCCCGATACAATTCATTATTAACGGAGAGAAATCCGATTAAATTGAAAAAAAAGACTTTATACTAAACTGTTGTTGGGGAAACGAGTTTTAAAGGTAAAAGTAGAGATATTTCAGGGAATAAAATAATTTGAGTTTGAAACGTTTAATATTTGCCTTTGATTATATTTTTCTTAGATCTCCTATATTTTGCAATTATAAAGCGTAAATAATTGTAACATTTTGATGATAAAATATTGCTATTATTTTAAAACGAGTATCGTAGATGGAGATGGAGATTAAGATTCGGTTTTATGCACACATAAAACTGTGCACGGGGAACCTCCTAATATGACTTTATTCAGACCAATGCTATTTTTTTGAAGCGAATAAACGTTGTTCATAAAAGATTATTCCGTACTAGTTCAGAGATTTTTTGTGACACTGGACTTTTTCATTTAAAATTCAAACTCTAAGAAGGCTCGAATGAAATGCACAAAAAATACAGATATCGGTTTAAAGGAAGAAATATTGATCAATCATGAAGGTCGACAATTTATCGACAAGTAAATATTGAGCTCATTTGGTGAGTATTTGAAACGGTTAAAATTTTTACAGCATTAGATATTGTCTAAATGATGAATTAATTTCATTGCGAAACAAATAATTTGTCGAATACAAACAATAATGCCGAGAAAAATTCGTTAATGTGTGCATTAGTAATTTATTTCTAACAAATTAGTTATGTATGAATCCCTAGGACGAGGAAAGCAACTTTTATTACATTTTTGCCTATTATTTTGTAACATATATCATTGAATTAAAGAAAAAATAAACTCCAATAGGCACATTAAATTTTTTACTTTTTGTCAACTTACATACCGCAAGAAGATATCATTCATAATTTGGAGAATATATTGAGAATAGATTATGAAAGAGAATTAGGGTAGGTAGGTACCTACTCGTCCATTTTACCTTTTCCTTCATTTCTCGTGTAGAAGTAATTTGAATACCTGTCAGTATAGCTAAGGCACAGTAAATTGAAGGTTAAGGTTGATGGAAATGGCAATGAATATCATTTCTTGAAGTTTTATTGGAAAATACTTACTTTTCTTAACCGAATATGAAAATATTTCGAAGTCGCCTTTAAGTGTTTAATTTTCCTCCACTGTTGAGTCTCTTCATAACCTCAACTTCTACTGCTGAGAACAGCAAGCCTTTATCGGGTGATGGGATGTGCAAGTTTTAGTTGGCTTACAACAATAAAGAGGATAGTTGACGAGAGAGTAAAATGCAATAGGCCATTTATCATACTTATAAAGCCTACTTCGGGTGATGCAAAAGCTTGAAAAATTTGCAAATTTATAATACTTAATTTTGGAGGCAAATATTTGACCCATTTGAAAAGTGGGTTTGGAAAAGTATGCAGCTTATTACAGGTAGAAGAAGGGCAGGTGTAGAGAAAATCCACATTAGAAAAGTCAGTAAGAGATTGATTGTTTTAGCTTTTCACCAGTTGACTGCTTAAGTATTTTTGAAGTAACGACACTGAAATAGAGGTCCTTATACGACTGAAATATCCACTAGATCATCTCTTTTTAAAAAAATGCAGTTTTAATTAGTTAGATATAAAACAGAATTTGAAGCGGACATGGCTTCATATCATAATTTATTGTTTTATATTATAATAATTAGGTAATTATATTTTTAAAATATTATGAACCTTGCCAATAAGACAAATCCCGAAAGAGCGATATTAGCAGGGGTGAAACAAAGTATGGCTAAAAACTTTCCATGGCCGACTGCGTCAATTTTTACTGATGTCTGCTTAATTAATACAGATAACTTAAGAATGTTCTAGCAGTACTGGTTATTATGAATGTACCAGCTGTATTTTCTGATTAAAGGATATTCTAAAAGACATAGTTACAATTTAGTGCCCAATTATTGCGTTCTATTCTTTGTGAATATTCACCTGAGTCAGTTGATAGGGCGTCTCTTAATGCTTTATATGACAGATTTTCTACGTAAAAAAACCCTGACTGCATAGTTAACTTATAAATTTCCAGAATAAATGAAAAAAAATAATGTTTTTTGTAAATCGGAGGTTTCCAATGCGTGGATTCGATGAGCTATGCGCGTTTCTTGTTTTTTTTTTACCGCATTTGCTTATTTGAACTGACAACCGATCGCGGTGAAAATCGGAGAAATATGCAGAGCTCAATAAAAATTGCTATTACGAGATTAAAAATCACGGAGAATCTGATACTAATTCATTGCTTTCGGTGGGGATTCTTTCAATTTGAAATGTCTGTAGGAAAATATAAGCAGACAAGTTTCTTTAATTGAATATATGTATTACTCCGAGCTTTTGTCTGCTCGCGGATAGAAGTTACTAGATAGAAGATACTTCAAATTGAAGTGCAATGATAATTTAGTGTTAGCATAGGAGAGTGGGGAAGTGGCAAGAGTCGTGGAAGAGATGAGAAGAAGAAAGAGGAAGAAGGAGTTGGAGAGGATGAGTGTTTCAAGGTGACGAGTTGAATGAAACAAATGCAATGGCTTTGAGGGAGGTAAGGGTGAAGGGGTTGCTGGGGAGAGGAACGGGGAGAGGCTCCGATATGTGTGGGTGTGTGTGCGTGAATGGGTAGGAAAGGAGAAAGTTTGCCCTGGGCACTGAGCAGGCCAAATGGAGACGGAAGGGAACTCATTGGGATTTTATTTTTTATCGTTATTCATTTTTTGCCGTCGTCTTTGCGAGCGCGTCGGAGTGCGTGACGGGTGACAAGAGAATAGCGTGACGTGAGAGAAGGACAGAGAGGAAGCGAGGGATAGAGCGAAACGAAGGAAGGAAAGAGAGGAGAATGAGGAGGAATGGGAGGAGGGTATAAGTGTGCACCAATGTATTTCTTTGCTATAAAAAGGGTCTAGATTGAAAGGGTTCTGTAGCGACCTTGAGGGCGTTCTCCCTTCAACGAATGGGCAAAGTCCTCCCACTGCAAGTAAGATAAGGCTAAAAAGTAAGTTAATAAAGCAGAGGGAATGAAAGGAGAGGAATGGCTGCGTGTGAAATGGATGTGTTGGTACGAGAGGAGTGTGGTATGGGGAAGGAATGACGTATTTGCAGTCGTGGTTTAAAGAGTCGTGAGGGGATATGATTCCGGGAAGAGAAAGTCCTCCCGTGCAGAATTATCCCGGGAAACTTTTTTCTCGGCTACGGCAGCTCCAAATTTAATCCGTCACTTTATTATTTACGGATGTACTTCAAATTCAGCCGTGTCCGAGTGGCGAAATGCCTTGTCAACGGTCATGTTCGGAGAGACCCGGTGTACATTGTGCTGCCTTCTCTTTCCTCGTTGAGGGAGGTTCGAATCTGGGCGAACGCGGATATTTCAACAGTATCCATCTAATTTGCTGGTTTTGTTGGGAAAACTTGGAGAAAAATAGCATATGTAAATAGTTGACTGTCTTATTTTACCTAATGTCGCATGCTCACCGAAAACCCGGCTGTCTCTGCGCCATTTTCCCACTCCCTGAATTCCTTCCTGCAATCTGTTTCTCTTAGAATTCGATGGTTTTAGGCTGAAACTATGTAGAAGTTAATGTTCATGAAATGAGGGACACTATGCATTCATCCAATGGATTTTTTTTGCAAGTACGTCTATGCGTTAATACTAGTCGAACTGCAAAAAAAATTCAATTTATGAATCCATTGCTTTTCTGATTTCGTATTCCTCTGAAATTACCTTGGGTGCCATTGGTTATCGTTATTAGTATTTCCTCAGATGAAACTCCCGGAGTTATTTTGTATTCAAGTAAGAAAATATGGCTGAAAATATTCACTACCATTACATTATATGTGTATTATTACTAGTATAGTGCTAGTATGGTGCTATATTACAAGTATTTGTGCATTTTATACTTGAAATATATGTTGCCACGATCGACTGGTGCTGAATCTTAGTTGTTGAAGCATTTCATTTCCCAAGGCCCTTTAGTTCAAATAATGAAGCTGAGATAATAAAATGTTGAGTGCAAAGTGGTAGATGAATGAATAACAGGCCAATGGGTATTTCCCTAATTACCCGTTACAATAAAACCGAAGCCAAATGGAACGCGAGAAATAATGAGATTGAGGCTTGATAGGAAATAATGGTAATTCATTTGAGAGAGATGTGGAGAGAGAGACAGAGTTAGAGAGAGAGAGAGAGGGAAACTGAAAGGGTTAAATCCAAATGATTTCGATGGGAATGCCATAGAAATTACGGACGGGCCATGTTAAAAGAGGAAACGGATAAAGGGATGGGGGGAGCATTGCTGGAGCGATCTGGGCACGCAGTGGATTTGGTTCAGCGCGGGCCAGCAGGCCGGAGTGGTATAAAGTAAGGATAATATTTGAGAACGGAGTAGCACCCGAAGTGATTGAAATCTGCGAGGACGACAAGGAAAGGGAGAGGAAGGAAGAAATTGATCTGAGCTCAGCAGTGCAAATATATAGCTGACGTTGCATCACGTGATCCCACCGCTAGCGAGAATATGCATGAGGGAGGGAACTCGCTGAGGAAACGGGGGTGTAATTAAGAAACAGAGCCCAAATGATGGCAGAAAATATTTTAATTGTTGATTTATTGAAAAAGTTTTGGAGCAATTATGGCGTTTACTTTAAACCATCTCCGGCCATTAATAGGGTGCATGGCGTTTTATTTTTTACGCGAACTGTGCATTAATGATTTATACCCAATTATAATCGTAGGAAACTTACTGTTGAGGTCATCCACGTCATTAGGAACGCGTGAATAATTTTGTAGAAATCGTATTTTTTAGGTTCGAGGATACCGGAATGGAAAACTCGAAATGCTTCAGTGCCTACAGGAAGTCCTCAGCGGGTCATAGGTATAACATTCCGATGGATTTAGTTCTTGAATTGATGTCTAAGTATAAACCCTAAAAAGTAATTGGACACCTGCTGATAAATCGTCGATCATGTGGTTTCAAACTCACTCCTTTAACGTGGGAATACAGTAAAATACCCCTCTTTCATCTGATCATAAAATAACAGTCATGAACCCGAAGGTGAGTTTGGTATGTAAGGGTTGAACTCCCCCAGTACTAAGCACTAAGCCGTAAGCCCAACGACGTGTGAAATTCACGCATCAGGGTAATGTGGCCTGATGGTGATCTGACGAAATCAATTCACACAGCTTTACTGAAGCATTTATATCTCTTAAAAGTTACTTCCGAAAAGTTTTCAAATATGTTCTTTGCATCTGTTATTATATTCATAAGAACATAAACAAACATAGTTAACTCCCGGTAATTCGGTAAAGTTTGTATGTAGAAAATGATCAGCATACTTCGGTAGAGGAAATGAACATGTAATTCGTCATACTCAATGGAGAAATGCCAGGATGCTTTCTCAAACTTGTGGCTTGTAAAAAGCATGATCATTAATTAAAATTTGTATATGAAAAATCTCTAAGATATAAACTACCGCAAATTAAAGTATAAATGTAAAAATCCCATTCCTAGACAATTAACAGAAATTCTAAGCCATTTGGAAGAGTAAAGTTTATATTACGTCATCCGTGCATCCCCCCATTTCCATAACCGTAAATCACGATTAAAATGTTAACTAATTATGTAAATTATAATTACATTGTTTTTATGAAAACATCTTTTGAGAATGTCCACAATTAAGTATTGCACTAAATTGATCATTCACCGGTTGTACTACGAGTCGATAAAATCAATAAAGTCACCATGGAGTGTACATTTTGTTGGATACAAACTATAGGTCGTTTTTCAATTAAAAAACTAGTTTCATGTTCTTTCATCATTAGGGGCATCTGATCAATTATCAACTCGCTTATGGCATTCTTTACGACTAACTGCATTTTGTCGTATGATATACCATTTATCATTCCATGTTATATACCAATGTGCAAAGCACTATGAAACTTATTATTTCCTGTATTATTTTATTACCTAGCATTTCCCCGGTTTCATAATAAATACCAGACTAATCCATGTTGAAATAATTTGTTTAAATTGAAATAATATGCATACTCTGATATTATGGATGATATTATCCTGAATGTCAGAGCAATAATGTTTATCTTATATTCGTTGAAATACATATGTAATTGGAAATCCACTAACATTGCTGATTTAATCGTCTATTTCCTCAGTATTATCTTGTATGTATTCTTTCTTTTATTACTCGCTAGCGCTTGCATTTCCATTGAATTAGTATAATAATTTTTGTCATAAAATCGGAAAAAATGGAAAAATCTTGAATATTGAAAAATAAAATTGATTCAGTAGAAGGATTAATATTCAATCATTCTGGTGTAAAATGCGCTATCTAATGTGATCGTATGATACTAATTTGATACTCACGTATATAATTTTCTAAACCATTTGAGGGCTACGCGAAACCAACTTTTCTATTACATAACATTATCTTCTGACTTCATCCCTTAATTCTATAAATTAAAAATTGAATATTTCTGAGCCACACTCGTATGAAATCGCGATAAAACCCATCATCATGGTAACCAAGTTATTTTTCAGTGAAAACTATGTTATTCGTCAAGACTTGAAGATATTATAAATCTCATGATTGATTTAACGAAAAATTACATATTCCATACTCGCTATTCATTTCACTAAAGGATTTTGAGATTTATATATTCACTAATGTATGTATTTGTATTTTTTTTCCAAATTTTCGAAAACCAAAAGTGACTCATATGTGTCAGCGCATGCCTTGTGCTCCTTAGGAAGTATTTTCATTGAAATTGTAAACATTTTCTATTAAAATTTACTGCATATTTGGCACAACCTAGAGGTGAAATCAGGTAGCTTTAGGATTCAAGATTCACATAGGTAGCTGCTACGCCTGGTAGCGATAAATTGCGGTTGGCGAAGGCTACTCTAATATTCATGGCCATTTGTTTTTACACTCGCTCTCTTTTTCTCGTGTTTGTTTGTAGCTAACAATAAGTGTCACAGTTGGTGGTATAAACCCTAAAACTTATAATAGTGAGATGCCAGTGGAGATGCTATTTTTAGTTGGTGCGCGTTTGATCTTGGCAACGTTAACTTGAAAAAGTTCAAATGAGTGAATGGTAACTCCAGACGTTTATACGCATGGCGCTGGCTTTTAGCCGATTTCCCACTCTATACCAGTTTTAATGACGATAAAGTATGGGACGATCTGAAATAGCCAAAATCAACACGAAGGCTGAAATATTCTGCTAGAAAGTGACCACCGTGGTCGACTACCCGCCCACCATCCAGGTTGATTGGAAATCTTAAATGTCTACAATAGCTTTGACACGACTGTGCTCCTTGTATGCGTAGACAGTATCACATCACGCCAAAAAATGGCTAGAGATAAGGTTCCAAGAGGGAAAAGAATTGGATTGGGATAAGATGGGATGGGACGATTATGGAAAGTTTCGATCAAGGGTTAGCGGGTGGCTTGAAGGGAAATTGTGGAAGCCTATGGCGGGAATGCCAGGGAATGCGAAGACGGGAGGGGGATCACGCGATCACAAGGAAAAGGAAAGTAAATTATGGGGGCGTGGGGGAGGGTAAGATTGGACAGGGGACTTATAAAATGACTGATACTTATTCCGGAGAGGGAAGAAATTTCTTTTACTCAGTCAGTTCAATTGGATGGCGGAGTATGGTTGGTTGTACTTGGCGGACAATGGGATGAGGAGTCCATTATTATCACGCCACTCTATTTGAACGGCGTGGGTAAATTGAACGGTTTCCTTTTATTTTCTTTCACAAATTGAGGTGATCTTGTTACGAGTTTACATCTCTCTTTATCCCTTGTAAAAGGAAGATTCGTATGAAGTTCTAGGGCATTCAATACAGTGAGTCAGTTTGTATTGTGAATGATTTCGCGTGTCGAGTCGGCAGCACTGCATCGCACCTAACTTTTTGTCTTCAAAAATTTTATATTTTGAGAAACATTAAAGTGAAGTGACGAAATAAAGCTATTTTTAGATTTATATTTACCAATAGGGTTTCTGGTATTTGACTATGATATTTCCTGGTTGAAATTAGCGTAAAATATGCCATAAGAATATTGATTGATTCAATTATTTCATTCTTTTGAGAAAAATATTTTGTGCTGCTGAATTACTCAAAAAAGTGTCATTCATGCATATTATAGTTGTCTAGATTGAAAACTTATGCTTAAAAAATCGGACCCCTGCGTTTTTTTACGGATATTATGACATTGCGTACAGGAATATTTTGCATGAGATTTTTAAGTAAGGAATGCAATGCTTGTTTCTTTAAGTTGAGGGACATGAGATTATTTCGCAGAATGAGACAGCAGAGGAAGTTCTCATTAAACCTCAACTATTAGGATGGAACTGTGGCGAATGTTCCCGGTGACTGTGTAAATTATTCATATCTCCGTTAAATGTAACTGCACGAGTCAAAATATTGCTATGGTAATTTTAAAGTATATTGAATAGTTATAAAAGTACTAGTGAGTAAAAATTCGTCATACCTACATATCAAATACACGTGGTACGTAAAGGTTTTTATCCAACCTCTTGAACTTCGAACTCATATGAAACGTGGGTTAGAGGACATTGGTGAGGTAAAAATTTTAAAAGGTCGTATTAAAATTGAAAATAGAAGTGTGTGATTGAGCATCGGATTTTTAAGTTTCGCAATTTTTGAATCGCACGACAGAACTCATATTAGCTCAAATAATTTACAGCAGTAAATTACCAAATATTATTTCTATAAATTTACCAACTTTTGAAAACTAATTTAAAAATAATATTGATATGGTGCATTGTTGTTTTTCTGGTTATTGATAAAATTGTGACTTATTTTTATCTGAAAAAATGTAATTAGATTCCATTTTTGGTTGTGGCCATTTCAGTTAATGTGGGTAATTTATTGAGGGCATGAAGAAGTACACTGATCCTGAAAATACTCGTACTGCAATATTCATTAATATGAAAAAATAGAATAACCTATTTAGCAATGTGTAACGAGTGCACATGCGCATAATATAATAATGCACTTATTAATGGCTTAGCAGATTCTGAGCACAGAATAAGGAATATATATATATATATATATATATAAGTATATATGTATATATATATATACACACACACACAAGATGACTTGGAGATAGAACACGACAGGAACACACAGAATAAATAAAACATTATACTTGCTGGCTAATTT
>LYUA01000132.1:299678-311239 GCA_002093875.1 Calopteryx splendens
CAGGAGGAAAGGCTGTCAACGATGCAGAAACAGAAATGTTTTTGGATCGACAATGTAGATGACCTATCTTCCGCTTACAAAATAATCATGAAATTGCTGTGAAACAAGGTTGGGAGGAACCTTCTTACATGGCGTGACATTCTTCCTCTTTTCGGAAAACGGGTGGAAAACCTGGGGGAAGAGACGGGTGGAAAACCCGGGTGGAGAGACGGGGGGAAAACCCGGGTAGATGGAACCCGGGTATTTTAAAACCCGTCCACCCGGGTTTCGACAGCACTAGTATAGATATATGCTTGTATGAAACAAAAGTGACCTAGCCTCCATACTTTTTTATTCTAAAATCGTTCAATTTCAAAATTTTGATTGAAAATAGATTTAAATGTACTAATATGGAATTTCATTCATTCTCCCACTGAAATACATTTTAATTTCGACTATGTCAGGAAAAAAGTAGTCTTCTAACCCATTGTAGGTACTAAAGTCTTCAGCATCTCGCTCGCTCTTGCTACGCTCAATCATCCGGTCCAAATTACATCATAGCGTACTTTTCCGCGCGTACAAAACAGCCTTACTTATATCAGTCCTCTACGAGCATGAAATTCACGTAGATTATGCACGCGATATTTAATTTTCAATAGCCATTATTCCAAACGAAACGGTATGATTTTCTCTACCATAGACGCATTCACAAACGCATCGCATAAGCTCATTGCTTTTCATAGATTCACGGTTGGTGGTTGTTATGCTTGTTCTAGCTGAGGTCTCAGGCAAATAAACCCCGGGCTGTTAATCAAGGATTGAAAAGTTTTACAGCTGTACCTACCGAATTCAGTCCCTCATTTCTTAGCCGAGGATCTATCATTTATTTTTCGTCAGAAATCAATCAACATTGTTAGGATTTCTTTCCATCCCTCACTCTTTCCCTAAACGTCGCCAAAAGGCAAAATCGTGTATCTTCCTGGCTAAATGGTTTTATTGAGCATTTATAAACTACTACCAATGACGAACAGCTGTGAATTAAATCTAAGTATTCAATGCCTACTTTCAGTTGATTACTCATGGTCGTGTTATGTATTGAAATCGTCTAAGTATTGTCATTTTTTGAATTATGACTTTGTAAAATTCATGTCAGCTACGGTAATCTTTACTATTTGTAGTATTTTTCCTATTTTTCAAACTTTCTATTCAATTTTTTAAAAATGAGCTGAATATGTAGGTGGTATCTGTTAAATATTAGGCTCAATACGATCATGTCAGAGATGTTTTTTTCTGTTATCAGTCTGCAAAATTAACTTGAATAATGTGAAATTTTTACCTGAAATTCGCGTATTAAAGAAAATGATTAAATGAATCAGAAGCTGAATCTCTGGCTTTTAAATTTGTCAGCCAAACAAATGAACCGGACTAAAATGTTTCCCTTCTTTTTTTTCTCTACTCGCTTATTTCAGGTTTAACATCAGAATCGGTGCAGAATAATTTTTGATATTTGTCCACAAATATTTTGAGCCGAAGCTTCGCCATTTTCATATGGCAATGAAAAACATTATTATGCCTAGCTTTATATAGTATTTGTAGATACTGTCCGTAAAAGAAACTATAATCTTCTTATTTTCAACAGAAACTTTTTTTAATTATACTTATGATGTGGAATTCTTACCACTGAATGTTAAAAAAACGCTGTCCCAAACTAATTGGGCTCTTTGCAACTCTTGTCAAAATAGAGGCTGAAAGAGTAGGGGGACATCGCCAGGCTTTAGCCAATTGGCTCTTTAAATTTTCACCATGCCCAACCCGTTTAGATCCTGATGAATTACGTGTGAGGTGAGAATAATATGAATTAATATTTTTATTCATTACATCCAACAAGTGTATTGTTCTGCGTTTGCTTGGAATGAATATTCACGGTGAAACTGACAAGGACTCCAGAGTCGATTCTCCTCCAAGATATCATCAGCCTTTATAATTGAAAAATATTCGTGGAAAAATAGGAAATTACAAACTTACCGAGTGTTTTTAGTTTTATGTTAGTCAAATAATTCAGAATAATAGCTATTCGAAGAATGTTAAGGAGAGGTGATGAAGTGATCAAGAACAATTTATTAATACCTAAACATTTTTAGGCGAAGGTGGGAAATGTGGTAAGGATATTAAGAGTAGAATCGCATAAGATGAGGAAGCTTTCACAAGGAGGAAATTGATGACAAGAACCTTAGGCAAGGATGTAAAGATAAGAGACTATTGGAGACGTTGATATAGAGCGTGCTTTTCTATGGCAATCCCCGGAAAGGAAACGAACGAAGAGATTTTGCAAATGATAGGGGAGGAAAGAAGGGTATAGGGGTAAATCGTAAGAAGGCAGGAAAAGTGGATGCAAGTAGTACTGAGTGAAGAAAGGATTATTAAAGACAGTGATAGAAGGGAGAATGTTGGGTAAGCTAGGTAGGGGGGAAGAGAAGATTAGGCACATTGAATGGAGTGTAGGGTGGCAGAAATGTTCGGAAATGAAGAAAGGGTAATGGTAGGGTTGAGGTTCTGTGTCCATCAGAAACCTACCATAACCGGTATATTACCATTTATAACAGTAACATTTTTTACCATGGACATGCATTGTATTATGCCTGGATTGTAGTAATAACTTTTCGTCTCGATAATATATTTATGTGCTCTAACATTGGCCTAACATAAAAAGTAGCTTCACAGCATTTACTGACTACTCATTTTCCTATGCCTACAAAGATGGGCACAGCACATATTTTTAGCACCGCTTGCAACGTTGATTCATTTTTGACTCATGTCCGTGTACGCACAGTCATATTTAATTAAAGTAAACAAGCACTGAAGTCATGAATCAATGATGAGGCGGGCCGGTCTACAATAAACGTGCGCGATAATTCATTGCAAAGCAAAGTACAGCAATGTGTGCCGTTTTGCACGTGCAAATAGGTCAGTGGTAGGAATTGACGAAAGGGAGTATGGGGTACAGAGCAAATGTGTCATATACGGTTGTTCGAGTCCTCGAAGTCACCCGAGTGGAGGTGGGTGTGTGGATGGCGTTTAAGTAGTCTAGGAAGCCGGTCACAGCACGCGTTGCCTCCACACGCACCCCCTTCCCGTAGCAGGGGCGAATGGAGAGAGTTTTCGGGGGTAGCAGGAGGGGATGATGAGCGGAATGAACAGGTTACCGGGAAAATGTCTCATTTCCCCGCAATCGGGCTCGGAGGCTCAATGGCGAAAGGATACGTCAATCGATTGGTTGGACTCATTCCTTCGTGGATTGTTTATAAACTAACGCTTTGAAGTTTAACTGAAGGAAACACGAGTGCATGTGGTGCTCGAAACTGATGAATTACTGACTACTCTGCGGGAACTTACTCAAGGATGTATCCCATGATCGGAATAGTGGAAGTTTATTACTCGAATGAGAAATCACCTTTATTAAAATGACAATGACTCTTATAAGGGCATTCTGGATATTACGGGATTATATATTCCTTCGTAAAATATTTATTGTGCATATGAACAAAAGAGAATTAGATATTTCCATAGCATACTACGGCGCATATGAGGATTTTATTAAAATTAGCGAATTAGGTTTTTGGTGAAGAATACCGTCCGTATTACAATAGGTATAACCATTACAAGTTACCCTGGAAACCTCATCATAGACGTACAGGTAACAGCAGAGGGTTTAAAAGGAGAATGATTCTGGCACGAATATTGTGCATTAGTGTGTTAATCAATGTCATGGAATAAAATACTTTACAGAAAAAATATAACATCCCGGGTATGCCATATTTTTTTCGTGGAATTTACTAAATTTACTATTCCTATGTGTTGGTCTATATGTTTCCTATCCTATTTTTGCTATAGGTACCCTGTCTCAAAGTTATATTTAACGCTCAATGGGTATTTTCTATATTAATAATGCATATGTGTGTGTGGTTGTTATATATATAATCTTTGCTCAAATTTTGGCCAACATGTCGTACATTGACGGTGTTAGGGCATTGTTATACTAACGTTATGAATGTAGGGCTCCCTTAACACTAAGGTAATATCTCACTGTAACTGTTTTAGTTTCAGAAGAGGTAGTTTTAAATGAAAGCTTTGGTTAATCAAAAGTATTTAATTTAGAAAGAAATTTTAAGTTCTAGAAGTTTTAAGTAAAAAGGTTTCTCTTGTACGTCATACGGCGAAGAAAACATTTCCTTATGTGATCTGTACTAACTACGTAAACTTGTTAATGCTTGAATAAAGTCTTTCTATCCCGTGTTCTTTATATTACTAATTAAAATTTAAGCTGCTGGAATGAGTTTGACACATTTTGAACTAATATTATGTTTTTATCGTTACAGGTAATTATTTTAGGCAGTAGGTAGATGCAAACTTCTTGAAGTAGAAATTTTGAATGTTAAACATCCTCCCGCTGACTTATTGTAAAAGTAAGTATTGCACTTTTTTTAATTGCTTTCATAAAGTGATAGGTGTTATCTAATTACCTATAATCTTGCTTATCGCATGTTAATTTTTTAAATTAAATATTGCAAATTTTAAGGGAGAATATGAAAGATATTTTTTAATATCACAATGGAGATAACTGAGTACCCAGTATGTTTCACAAAACTTTTTTTTACAAGTACTGTTGAATTCTTACTTGGATTTATCGTTATTTCATCCTACTGATAAACATAGGATGCATTTATTTAATTAAATCATTTCCATTTCATTGAATAACCACCTTTTTTACTCTCGGATTGGGCGAGATTGGTTAAAATAAATAAATGACATGATTTGCCAGAATGTACGAATAAATGTCCCATATCGTAAAAATAAATATGCTATGCTCTATAATTAGATAACTGTGCAGACACGGTAATAGAATTCTTCGCAGTTTATAGTTTTATCTAACGGAATTAGTTGGACGTGCCATTGTCGTGGCTTATTTAAATACGAGTTTCTAAGTACCTACCTGACTCTTTCCATTGACAGGGAATGAAACTGGTAAAGAGAAGAATTAAAATTTAGTTACTGCTGATTTAAATGTATCACCTTAAAACCTCTGTTCCAAAAAGCCTCGTTTAAACTACAAGATATACAAATTACGGAAATGTAGAATTGTATTTTACAAGTATGGCTTGTTTAAATTCCTGGTATGTTATAACTACATGAGGTTAGCACTAGGTTGGATGATTGAAGGAAATTACAGAATTTAGTTCGATATGGAATGTTTTGATAGGAAGAAGAATATTTAGAAATGGAGGAAGAGGAAGACAGTAGCCGTTATTTATGTGTTGAAGCGGGGTAACAAAATAAAGAGACGAAGAATGAAATGAGATTGGGGAATAGGAAATTATATTGAGTGAATGCTCATGAAGTCCGCAACCATGTAATCGTTAAGTAATTCTTTGTACGACAGGGAAAACATCAAATTTCTATTCGCTTTATTTAGAAAAAAACAAGGAATGCAAGCATACGCTTTATACGCTAGATTAGCTGCATAAATGGACCTCCTACTGAAGAAGCCATAACCTCTTTAGCAGTCGAAAAATATAACCTGAAGAATACATTAGTAGGAGGAATTTAATCTATCCTCAACTTTTTTTATTTGGTGTTTTTTCCTGCTCTCCGTCATTAAAATAAGAGTATTGGAATCATCGCCACACCCATTTTTAATTATTTACCGAAAAATATGCTGAAATGCATTTTTTCATTTGTGAAAACTAAATTTGGAAATATCGCTACTCCTAATTTTCCCTTCGCTGTGGTTTCATCTTTGTTTTTATGTTTTCCCTCGAGTAAAGTTCCTCACTTTCAAGAAAAATATATAATTTTAACAAAGATTTTTCCACCGAGTACTTTTAATATTTTAAGGAAAGATATTTTTAAACATTAAAAATAGATCCAAAGGTATGAGTGTTTGGTTCCTACGATCTTACTTTTGTTGACTTCCTCAAAACTATGTGATTTCACTATTTTTCACATTTCACGAAAAAATAAGATGCAAATGGTAATGTAGGATTTTTGTAAGATTCTAATGCTTCTTTTTAAAGGCCCTGCCGTTTATCGTTCATGTACCGTTTTTTTGGGTCAAATTGTATGAAAAATGACATTTTGCGTTGTGGGTAAAGTATTTTAGCTCGGGACACAATTGTACTGAGCGAAAATCATGCACCATTTACTCTAGTTTCCATGACCCTATCAGGTCCTCTTAAAACTCTTTCCAACCCCACTCCATTCGAGGGACCGCACCATTCACATACATTTGGTGCGCCATTGATCCCCACGTTATTTCTCTCTCTGTCGCCAATTCGCATTAGCCTCACTATTCAAGGCAACGTTATTCCCAGACCCCTACCTCAGCCCAAATCTTCGCTTTTAATTAGCAGTTCTTCCTTCCCGATGTCGTCTTCTCCTCGGATTCATCCTCTCCCTCCTCTTCCATCGCCGTATCACACCCGTGGGAATTCCCATTTCTCGGGAACGTTCACACATTAAATTGCGAATTAAGTCTAGTTCTTTTTAAGGTCCTCCTTTTCCGGAGCCAGTTTTTTTTACCCTCTTGCCTCCACGTTTCTGCCGAATTCTTTTCTGCTCGTTTTTGTAGATGTAGATGTGGAGCTGTGTGCGGCGTTAGGCAGATCGCCATCTCCAGATCCTTCCATCAGTTCATGTCCCCGAGTATGTAGTTTTATATATACTCCATGTTATGACTTCAATCCTACATGAAATGTTACTTTAGTGGTGTTTGGGGAGAAGTGTTGAATGCTTACATTCTTCTCTTGACGGCTTTTACGGCCCGGTCGAGAGGATTATACAAACTCCCGGTTCACGCATAGATTATTTGCATTCTGAGATGGTGATGAGCTTACATTTTAGCTTTTTTTGTGTCTTTCGCGAGTTGGTTACCTTTTCTTTATCACGGAGAAGATTTTGAGGAGGTAAATAATTCATCCGAACTATGTTTATTTAAATTTTTATCTTCCCTCATTTTATTGATGAAATGAAATGTCGCGATCGTTTGAAATATTCCATGATATATTGCCGATGGAGATGGGTTTTCGGGGAATTTGCATACTTATGAAATATCCATATTCCAATACTTGAATATTTATTTTCATTTTACAAAACGCAGTGCGCAAAGGGCATCTTTGGAATTTTCAAGCGGTTTTTTTCTGTGGTTCAAATGCACTTATTATTTTAAGTCTGACAGTTATTGCTTTTACCTCATATTAATTGCTCAACTTCATCGTTTAATATTTTTCAATTTCAAAAATGCGTTATTTAATCCCTACTACCTTAATTATGAGCTATTCCTAGTTTGATAACCTCCACACACTAGTTGGAACTTATCATTGTATCTGCTTAAAGCATACATTTTTATTGGGGAAATAATCCTCCTTCATGTAACTGTATATAAATTTAATCTTATTCCAGTAGTTCCAGGAATCATTTTGTGTTCTGCTCCCTTTTATATGAAAAAATTCGATCTGCTTCCGTTAACTGGATATTTATATAGGCATATTGTTAAACAGAAGAATAAGTAGGGGTAAAAATGACTTCAAAATTTTATTTTTGAATGAAACCAATGAATAGGTCGTATTTATAAGTGGAATAACCCGTTTAGTTTATAATCTCTGGGAGGATTGCACGCAATATTAATTTCTATTCTGGGATTCCTAATATTTTTTAGGAATTAGAGTTTAGCGATGAGTTTGAACTCAAAGGTATCTTTATTTTTCCTCTTCTAACTATTCGACGTCTCCCATATCGCATTTCTGTACGCTACACCGTGACCCTGCCAGGGAACCGCGTTGAATTCTCTTTAAATCTCCATTTTTTGTTATTCCTGATGTTCTCTCTTATATTTTAGGAGCACTAAAAATCCTTTAAAATAGTGAAGGTTTTACAATTTATTATATCATATTCAAGCACTAATGGTCGTAGTTTAAACGTTTATGAAACCGATCCTATTTTCTGACCGATCAACCGAGTGTCGAAAGGCAACGAAAATAGAGCAAAAAGGTGAGGAAGGACCCTCCGAACAGCGTATTTGATTTCCATACCCTCGGGGAGAGTTTTCCTCATGAAACCTTTTGAGTTTTCTGCTGAGGAAAGCGTACGAACGGCCGGAATAAGAAGTTTCGGATAACATCCTTTCTCCTATCTCTCATCGTCATTTTCCGGTGAAACATTGGGGTTGATATTCCGTAGTTGGGCTTCTCTTGTGCGTTCCACATCTTCTTATCCTCGACGCTTCTTAAAGAACTCTGCCCTTCCTCCTCCTTATCCCTCATCACGGTGCTCTTATCATAATCCCAGCCATCGGACCTTCTGCAGCTATCTACAGCATCTCTCCTCATTGGTCCTCCCCTACTACGTGACAGCACTGACCAGGCCTTATCAACTATCTTTCCCTATTTTTCTCCCTCCTCTCCCACGGGTTTCATAATAATAGATAATTGTTATCTATCAATTTCAATCAAGCTGGTCCTTTAAGGGTTCATTCACTTTTCATTTGGTTGCACGACTACACGGTATACCTGGTAGAGTTTAGTGGTATGACAAATGAATGAATCGTGTTCCCGTAAATTACAGGATTAAATACGATAATTCGTTGTTTGGTTTGATGTCGTTCAGTCTGCTCTTTTCTAATATAATGAAGATAATTTAATTTTTCATTACATTTCGTTTGCATTAGTCTCTGGAGTGTACCTCGACTTTAAGAAAATGGTTATAAATACGTTTCATGTTAATGTTTTGTTTCAGTTAATCACCGTAATAACTTTTATTGATCACTCAAATAATTTTTTGACTTAATTTTGATTGTCAAATAATTTATTTCACATGCACTATACAAATCGAATTTATCTAATTTGATAAAAGAGGTTACTTTTTCAATTAAAAATCCAAATCTTAAAAATAGGATCATGATCTCTAATTTGGTACAGTTATTCCACTTTCCAGCTTAAATCATGGCTCCTCCGAAATACATATGTTGTTTCTATTATCATGTTGCGATAAATGTTTTCATTAATTACGGTTTTCACGCAGTCTTAAGGAACATTTGCCATAAAATTCGTTACAATGCTTAACGATTCCTACTTCTGTAAAAATTAGTTTATATGGGCTGTTACATGTATCTGTTTAGTTCATTTTATTGCAATAACTCGAGTGATTATAAAAATTAATTCTTTTTTTTATCGTATTTGGAATTGGAAGCCACCGTATAAAATGCATTGAGCATTTCATTATAATTATTTTTTTTCATCCCGGATATACATTCAACCGATCTTACCGACCTCAATATATCATAGTTACTCAGGCTATAAAATACACAAATTCTCTCATTAGCCTCATTTGATTTCAAATGGTTAGGAAATGTGTTATTTGTAAAACTATGATACCTATCCTTGAAGGACTTTCCTCATTATTTTTTGATACTACTTTAGAAGAAAAAATACTAAACCCTAGAAGATTACTATTTGGCAAGAGTTTTGAAGCATTTGACGTAAATATTCCGCCTATTGAACATGCTTTTTGAATCAGTTGGACATTATTTCCAGTTAAGCGTGTCTTCTGTCTCTTATATGAAGCATATTGCCTTTAATATTCACCTTCTTACATATTCTAACGTTAATAGTTTTTCATCACATTGAAAAAGAAAAAAATCGAAGGTTTTCAACTTGAACATCAATTTAAAATGCTTTCTTATTTAGTAGGTTATCTGAACATTTTCATTTTATTTAGACTAGAGTAAATCTCTGAAAACTTTCAAAATTTGGCCAATGTTTGAATGCCAATGTAATGCAAATGTGAGTCGCAGAGATGTGGAAGAATTAATCACTCTTTCACACAAGAGGAAAACAAACTGTAGAATAAAGCTGGACCGGTTCTTTATTTTAAAAAATTGCTTCCATTTTACTACATGCCGTGTAAACTCTTGTATATCACTGCCTCGTGAATATTTTTACCACCGATATTTCAGTAAAAAATTTAGAATTTTTGATATATCTCACTTATAGATTTATATAGATATAGACTTATAGATAGACCTAGCTCTGTGGAGAACCAGATTATTGTCAGAATAAATATTTTCATTTCGATTTCTGAAAGTATTAAAACAGAAGGAAGACTGAAGTGTTACGAAGCTTTGCTTCTTAATGTAAGCTGGGGATCCAAAAAGTAACGATGATACCGTCTGCCCGAATATATGGCGAAACCCCTCAAATACTTACAAAGCTTTTGGAAAGAGGTAATTTTTAAGGCTCTATGCTGAAACATGGAAACAAATGCTCTAGTACAAGTATAGAGATAGGTACTTTATTTAAACATGAAATTAGCCTTTCATGCTACTATTATTGTAGGCTTGAAAACGTGTTGGATTCTGCATGAAGTTGATGAAAGCTGATCCGATATTACTACATAATATTTCAAAGAATCACCATTCAAAGGGCAATAGCTCAATTTTTGTACGAAAACGCTGAACTTCTATAGGTTAATTCTTTTTCTGTAGAAAGTAAAAGGTAGAATGGCTATGATGTTCCTTGATTCCCCATTGCCACATTGATTTCCATCTGGAAGCGTAATTCCGCTTTCAAAAGCAAGTGCTGCGGGACGCTTGCGTGAGTAAAATAATGTGAAGTAATGCGATTGCTTCGTATCGTCCTTCTTCTCATATCACTGAGATTCCACACCAATTTGATATCCTGCTCTAGGAATGAGTTTCCTAATTTTAAGTCACATGTTTGTTCAAAACACCGTATTATGTAATATCTTATCTTTCAAATGCTATTTAGTTTCACACTTCGATTGCATATTATATAATAAATCATAAATATGCTGTATAGTGCTTTTTTCGTATTCAAATTAATTTCAGTTCACTCCCAGTTGCAGTAGATCCGTGATCGAGTTACCCTCTTTGTGCATAAAATGTTAAAAGGTCCGACGATGTGGGTGGAATTGTTTAAACAATAGGATTCCATAAAAAATAATAGGAACGCCTTTTAAGTACAATAAAATGTAATACAAATTGTTATTTTCCATAAAACCTTGAATATCACTCAAAAGAAGTTTTTTTCGAATTAAATGCTGATAGTTGATTTTTTCATCACTATTCACGACAAAAAAAACATCGATATCGGGTGGATGCTATAGTTACACTTTCATGTTTGTAACGCATTGCTACTCGTAGGATGAGAAATATATGAATGGTAAAAAAAATATTTTAAATGTGAAAGGATTAACTCTACGTAAAGATTGCTGATAATATCGATACAATTGTTATATTGCTAATTTTAGAGTCGAGAACTTAAGTGTTAAAAACTACTGCTCGTGCATAGTTCGGCCTTAATTTTTAATTTTTAATTTAGCTTAAAGTTTTGCGTGAAAAATTAAAACTGTGCACTAGCATACACGGTATTTAGCTGTTTTTTCTACCTCTTTTTTAACTTATTTAAAGTAAGTACTTACCGTATTTGACGGCATATAAGACGGACCGGCATATAAGACGCACCGGCATATAAGACGCACCCTCATTTTGTAGGGCACTCACAAGGAAAAAA
>LYUA01000132.1:360755-371035 GCA_002093875.1 Calopteryx splendens
ATCTGTTTTCGAAGAATAATTTCAGATTTTTCGTACGTTACTGTTCCTGTACGTTTACTGAGCACAGTTTACGTCCACATTATAGTCATTTAATGGGACTTGTATCCACTAACTGTTTTTATTTAACTCTGGCCTAATTAGAACATGGTCTGAACGACTTTTGGTTTTGTTTTCACAGTATTTCCAGGGATTTCGGTTCTGTTGTTTATACTTTCATTGTTTTCGTTTTGGTTACCGTAGTGAACCTATTTGTGTTTCAGTATGTTTTGAAGCTGGAATTACAAAATTTTACACCGAATTAGCGGTTGCTTATCAACGCACGGTAATTTGCTTCCGTTCCATTGTATTGTAGTAAGTGTACTCCCGCGGTGAAACCAAAGCGAGCTCAATAGCATCAATATTGGTCCCCTCCTCCCTTGGCTTTTGGTCTCCCTACCACGATTGGACTGCGGTCGTGTCCGGTACGCCACCGCTGTCAGATTAATGCCGCAGTGTCGTAGATTTAATGGGCTGAGATCGTGCTCACTCAATCATTTTCCGATATGAAAGGATTTTAGCTCCCTTACTTGATGATATTTAATGAATCCACTTTGGCAATAGATTTAACACGTGATCTAATATAGGTACTGATACATTTTCAAAGTACTGCTCGGATAGCATATTATTTGCGCAGTGGAGCTTTAGAGTGTGCGGTCCCATTTGAAAATATTCCTTAGGTCCCGAGTGCTTGAACTGTGATCTAAAAAAAATCATTCAGATACTTATTTATGTGTTCGAAATTCTGCTACCAGCATTTTGGATAGTGTAGGCGCTTTTAATGATCCCTATAGTGTTTAGATGACATTTAACACAGATATATTCGTGGCAATGAATATATTTTAACCAACAATTCAGCTTTCGTAATAAGTATAATTAATTGAAACCTGATGTATTTGCCATTGGTATATATGAATACGGAAACGCGATCCAAAATACGTTCAGATCGTCGCGATCAACCTATGCATAGAAAGTCTATGCAATATTTATCAGCCTGGACATTTAAAACCTCAATAACTTCTGTTGAGAACTAAATGTATCAATTTGAAAATTTTACATTTTGATTTGTTACAATTTGAAGAACTTCAGCTACAAAGTTTTCAACTGAGAGTGCTGAAGATATGATGAACTAGTTGCACCACAAGAAATCTGAAGTGGAGTGTCCAATCCTTTAATCCACCCTTAGATTTATACGTCTTGAGTGTAAAATCATTGATTAAGTACCCCTTACCAGTTGCGATCCACTTGTTTTAGGTGTTTCCTGATTAGAACAAGTATAATGATTCACCTACCTTGGAAGCACTATAACATGGGATAGAACCTCAACCCAAGAAGGCATTTATTATGAAGAGGTAACTGCAATACTCAACGGAAACTAAAGTCACAAACGAGGATGAATTACGTCAAGGTAATTAAGGTACGTATTGAGCGTGACACTCAATGGATCATAGACATGGACCATCAAAAAACAGGGCAGAAAAGAATAGAAGACTACGAAACTGGGTGTTGGAAACGATTGCTGAAGTTCAAATGGACGGATTAAATTAGAATTGAAGTATGCAGAAGAGCGGAAGAGGAAACGACTAGGTATCTGGAGCGCCATACGGAATAGTAAAATCAGTTGGTTCGGCCACACAATTAGAAACAACGGATACGGATGTAAGGAACATAATCGAAGGGAAAATAGAATTTCCCACAGGGAAGACCAATGGATAAATATTTCGGTCAAATAAAGACGGATGTAAGAAGGAAGGTCCACTGTGGAGTGAGGGAATAAACATGGGATAGAGAAGAATGGAGGACTACAAGACTAACAATCTTAGGATTGAAAGACCATGATGATAATCAGTTGCAATGTGAAATCTGAGCAAGCATTTTCATATGAGGGGCGGAAATGGTTGTTCTACTTCTTTCACACCTGTCGACCGTATTCACTTACCATAAATTTGAAAGCTCCCTGAAGTAGGTCTAACATACTTAAACTAAAGTTATAATAGAGAGCTATTTATTAAATGTCCTTAACGTTGTTGGCTTGTTGCTATGCTATCCATGAGGGTTTGAGAAAATCTCCCGGGCGATTTACCACTCGTGAATGAGTATTATCATAACTTTCGATTCCGCCCTGAACGGGCAGAAAGGGGGCTTATAGATTCCATCATCCAAAAGGACTCTTCTCTCTCCACCCCTCCCCCGTAACCCCCGTCGGTTGCCTAGGAAATATCCCGCCTACACCCCGTCTACCCTCAATATTTTTCCCACGGTCACTTGGGCGGCCATTTTGCTTCCACTCATCCAATCGAACCTCTCTATCTCCTTCACCACCCTCAGACCCTCCTCGGCCACTTACGGGGTACCCACAGCCAGCATTCCCATCCCTCAAATCCCCGCACGGCTCCCTTCCTCCTCCTCTATCTACCACTCCCCATCTCAAAGCCCGATATTCCCTCTCCCGCCCACCCACCGCAGGCCCTCCCATGGGGCGACGGGATGCCGTGAGATAGCGGGCACGTGGTCCGTGTCATTCAAGCTCCTTGTCCCTGGATCGTGTATGCAGCGCAGGGCCTGTTTCGGGCGTCATTCTCGCCGTCCCCCCTTCCACTCTCTCCCGCCCATCGCCTTTTGTCTCCAATTGCGGACCCCACGCACATACAGCGACGGACGCCCAGGGGCGCTCCCGTTTCGTGGAAACTCGATACGCCACGCCTCCTCTCCTGCGAACCCTTCTTCCGGGGGGGCCCTTCTTACGCCGCCCGACACGCCCTTCGCCGTCTCCGACGACACCGCCTCGTGTCCCCCAGCAGCTCTCACTTGCATTTCCAAGCGCATTCCTGCTCCCTCGCTCCCCCGTCTCATCCGACCCCGGCCCTTAACCCCGTGGCCGTGACATTGCACCCCCTGTGTCGATGTCCTCGTCCGCCCAAACCCACCCTCGACCCTCTCAGCCTCACACCCCTGGTCCAGCCGTCGGAAAACCACTTTGATATTGCCCTCCTCCCGCCCCAACATGATTCCTCCCAGCCCTACTCCTCGACACCGTCCCTTCCCCTGACCCCGCCGTCATTCTTATTCGCACCCTTTTATCTCCGAATCCACCCGCACCCCCCGCTCACGCCTCTCTTACCCCTCCCACGGACCCTCGGCCCTTCTCGACTTGTGATGGATTTTCTCGTCCCACCTCCTATTTCCATTTATTTTCCCGTTATTTCACCCTCCCACCCTCTCTCACGCATACTCCGCTGCCCAACTCTCTCTTCGTCTCTCCCTCGCACTATTTTGTCAGAGGGCGAGGGAAAGAGAGAAGGTAAGAGGGTTGAACACTGCTGAAGCCCCCCAATTTTCGTCCTCCCAACCACTCATACACCCCGAGCTTCTCCCACGCCCCTGGCTTCCACCGACATCACTACTACTCCGCTTACACCAACCCCTGCGACCAAGTCCGGCGAAAACATTTCCACCCCTCCCTCCCCCATAACATTTTTTGTATTTCACGCACACCACCATTTTCTCCCGTCCCTCCCGATATGCCTCCCTATTTTCGCTTTCATTTATTCATTTTTTTCCCCTCTACCAAGCTCACGCGTCCTACTTCACCAACCCCCCTCCCCCCCCCTCTTCCTCCCGCCATTCCCTTTCCAAATCGAATAGCGCCCCATCTCTCCACATCGGCAGCGTGCAGGGATTTCTTATTTTTTTCCTCTCTCTCCCTCCCTCCTTCCTGGGAATGCGTGTGCGAATAGAGCAGAGTGTGATGGTCGGATGTTATAGGGGATGTTATTTCTGGAAGGGAGTGTTGGGGAGGAGGGAAAGAGACGTGCGTCGGTGGACATGGGGGCGTCCGAGGGGCGATTTCGGTGAATCGTAAAGGGTAGATCGGAGCGGAGAGGGAAGCGGTGGGTGAATAATTTGGAGTTGCTAGGCATGATAAAACCTCTTTTTCTGGCATGAGGATGGGTGTGTCGTGTGCGGAGGAGGTTAGGAATCCGAAAGATTCGATTTCGGTTCGTCGACCTATTTTGCAGGCATCGATTCCTTAGATCTCCGTTCGGGGGCCATCATTTTTTTCCCCCGCATCGATCTCTTTAGTTCCGTTTTCACTCCGATTTTATCATTCTGTGCAAATGTATGCGTGTTCAGATTTCCGACGCCTGGTGACAGGTTTCAGCGTGGACAACAGCGTTATGGATAAGTCCGTCCGTAAAGGAATATAAAAATGATGTGTGGTGGAATTCTCTGTGATTTTTCGACCCATGGGCAATAATAATTTTAAATACTTAGTATTATTAACTGAATTCATCGGTAACTATTTTCAAATCTCTCTCCGTCGTCCATTTTGGGTCATTTTATGTTCAGCTAAGGATCTGAAATTGGCATTATGGTAGGTTATCGTTAAAACTAAGTGAGTTAGTAGATATCCGTATTTATCTAAGTATTGATGCTTCTTTGGACCCCAGTTTTCCAGTACATGAATAATTAATAATGGGAATTTATCACTGCAACTGATAAATATCTGCTAACTTCAGGCTTAAAAGGATATTAGAAGGCATATCAAATATCCAAGGGCGCGCCCTTGGAAAGACAGGTGCTCCTCTCACCGTCAATGTTTGGCACGCCGTTCTATCCTCTGCTATGAAACTCTTTCGAAAATTTTACTGTGGTATGGAGCCTTCAACATTCAAGTCCACGTACCTGTCGTACGTCCAAGTACGGCGTTCGTTTACATATACCTGCGCTACACTGAATCATTTGATTAATAGTAAGACAACTTGATTGTAAATTTTTTATACTAAAAATTGAAACCAAAATAGAAGTGGCCGGTAAGTTTAAGTCACGCTATGCTTTTTCGGAAACATGGTCCTTCACCATTTAAGCCCGGACATATTCGTCTTTTTTTTTAATTATCACTTCCTTTATATTAAGCCTATCTTTTCAGTATCGGGATATTGTATGTATATTGATGTCATTCTTTTCGCATTCTTTTGAGACATATCACTGTATGAAGTGTCCTCAAACGATAAGGAAAGTAGGTACATTTAAAAGCTTGGGGATATATTTTTAGATTGGCAGAGGAATCGGTGGATCAGGATCGTGCAGTAGATACACGCACGGGGGTGCACGAAACTAAAGGAGTGTTTAGATATGGAGATAATACGAAGTAGAGCATAATTCAAAGGGGGAAAAAACGTAAAATCAATTTTGTTAGTTTTTAGCTTATCGTTTGATATGTTTTACGCTGAACGAGGTGGCTATCTGCACGAAATCATTTTCATTATTTTTCAAATAGAAAAAAAATAAGCTTGCATCGTGGAAAAACGTTGTGCAGAACAAATTAGCAATTAAATTTGACATATTTTACTTGTTTTCAAGATTGCCATTAATCATGAGTGTAGTGGAAATTTTTGACGAGATTACCGTGGTTTATTTCCTTCGGAATTTGGCTCGAATTTGTAGCGTAAATTCTTAGGGATGTGTCATTCGATTCGTGCCAATGAAGTTGTGACAGCTTAATAATAAAACAGATCATAGATAGATAGATAGATAAGCGTCTTTATTTGGGCGATCTGTCTTTATCATGAGAAGCTAGCAGTAAGTAAGTGCTTGCGTCTTAACATCATTTGTCAAAATCACTGAGGTCTGAAGGATCTCCCGGGCCACCATTGTTTTCTTTTGTTCCCCATTCTCTCCCACTCTTGAATGGCGATGTGGAGTCGGTTGCCATTCGATACATTTTCCCCCGGTCATTCTTTTCACTGGCCTATTGTTTCCCTTTGTCCCGTTATTTTTTCTCGCCATTTCTCCTGCCACCTTCTCGATTACGTGTATAAGTACCACTTTGCCTCCTCCCATGATTTCTTCCTCCAATGTTTGCACATCCAGTCCTGCCTCCAATACACTTTCCTCTTCATTCACATAACACGTCGAAGGCAGCTCGCTCGTGTTTTCTTTTAGTACTCACAAGAATGAGGTTTGTGATCAACCTCTTGCCCTCAAGAATTCCACTCTCTCTTCTCCCTCTTCCCTCTCTCAAGATTTCCTCTTATATATCACAGAAATAGATAACTGCGTCACTTAACTTGAAATTATTTATTTTCCGTCAAAACTCTCTCCATGCTGTACAAAGCAAAATTAATCGATCGAATGTCCGTTTATGCTTTAATCAAGCTATATACTAAAAAAAGATACTTTAAAAATTAAAAAGTAGCTAGTTCTCACGATTTTACTTGTTTTTGTGAGTACTGGATAGAATTGTAGACTTAACAACAAAGGTAATAGTATAATTTCTTATGTAAGGAATTGGTTCACGTATAGATGAAAAACAAATCGCACCCTCAGGGAACAGGAGTTTCACATAAAAATCTATAGAATTGTTGTTTGGTGATTGAAAATTTGATGCTTTGATCGCCATTCGATTTTAATAACTGAAAGTAGCAATTGATAAATTATAATATTTTTCCGGTCTAAAGATCACATCAATCACAGTAATAAACCCTAAGGTCGGTTTGGTAGGTGAGGTGAGCTCACCCAGTACTAAACCAAACGGCAAGGGAAATTCACACAGGGTAGGGTGCCTAGTTCCTTTCCCTGTACCGCCTGTGATTTCCCAGGATATCCTAGTACCTACCCGAAAAATGCTACACAACTTGGGTGAAGCCGAGAGTGCCCAGAATAGATCGTCACCGGGATTAGAACCCAGGGCCTCCGGCCAACAGTCCAGTGCCCTTTCCTCTGGACTACCGCTCCCCCTGGATATTGGTTATTTATTTGAAAATAACTACATCATTTCTAAGCAACAAGAGTTATGTATCATAGTTTATAAACAGTTGGTGACCAGGTAGTAGGTATTTCATTTTAAAATCTGCGACCTGTTAGGTAGAATCCAAATAAGTCTGACACAAAGCGGTTGCAAGACCACAGACTACAAATTCTGCCGGCAATAGACACATACATATCAGCCAGCGGATCTGATAACCATGAGAATGAAGGCAGGTAACCGCCCAGCGTCATGCGGAGCGATGTCATCAGCAATCTTTATCAAAGGGTTCAAGTTGGAATTCGCTGGCCACTGTGAAAAATTGGAAAGAGACCAATTAACGGAAGCGATCTCTTGAGTACTCGCTCCAGAGCGTCGGTTGGAACTCAGTTGGGTGACATAATTTCCGGGTAGGATCTTTGGAGTTGTGAAGTGGATATTCTGAACGGTTGAGAGATGAGAGTACGGTGAAGAAGGAGGAAACAGGTCGAAGAGAAGGGGAGGGAGGTTTCGCTGAGCCGGCGGTCGGAACGGGAAGGAGGATGAGCAAGGGCCTGAACGAGTGAAAGATTTGGGGTCAGGAAAGGAGTGAGGGTCGGGGCTAGAAAAGTGGAACTTTATGGCATACCTCGCAAAGGATTGGTGGGGAGGAACGCTTTTTAACGTTATTTAACTTGAGAAGTTGCAAAGGAATCTTGCGGAGTTTGTATACTTCCATTTACTGGAAGGGTGGCATCAGTAGCGTATTTTGTACGCTTTAATGCCCTTCTCATTACTTACCCCCTTGCATAGCTGTGTATGGATGTAATTAGACGATAAATTTAATCGTATGCCAGGTTCTTTAACGTGTACTAAAAGGAGATAAAAGGAAGTGCTTAAGTGCCATTCCTTGTGAGTGCGGACCCCATGGACACACGTTACGCGACAGATAAGCTATTCGTTCTCTTAGAAGGATGTGCTTTGGGAAAATCATAATTCACTCGTGTTCTCAAATTGTTGTTTCCCTTTCAGACCGCCATGTTTCTTTGGGATTACCAAAATTACCTATAATAGTGAGAACGTCCCCTTCGAATTTACTGTAATATTTCTAATTCAATGTCGGAATATTATCACGTTTTGAATCATACTTTTCGTAGATAATGCCTAGTTACCTATGGAAAAGTATGCTATTCTACTTCGCCTTTTAATAATCCTCACTTTGCGATGAATATTAATCATGAACTTCTATTATAATTTGAAAACTGTTTACTGAAAAGTTGTTATATTTCCATCCCAACGACATGTACATCATTAAATAATTTTAGGTATGTGAAGAACCGATGTTATTGATTTGTATGTAATTTAAATTTCGAAATTTCATGCTGGAATAGTTAATATTAACGCTGAACGCTATAGATTTCATTGTATAAATGTCTTCTTAAATGTTTGCTTTTTGATTACATTTTTGTCCATGTAACATGTCTAAAAACATGTAACTTGATATTGAGAATAGGTAAATAATACTAAACTAAATACAGATCTATTTGTATAGTGTATTTCGCTTGATAATCTTTCCATACGGTTCAATTTGGTTTCCCATACACAGTCAAGTAAAATGAAAGCTTACAACTTCCTTGAAATCCCCCTAAATGGAAAGTCCTGCCACAACTCTCTTTTAGTTTCAGATTAAAAAAATTGACGATGTTTCAAACAAGATTATCTAAAATGGGATTAATAATTACTATTCCGGAACAAATTTTTCCTATCGCTGCTACTCAACCACCTAGGATGACGCTTTCTCTCCCACCCACTAATTCGACTCATAGGTCTGGTTTTCGACTCCGATATCCAAATCCTATATATAGCCAGATTATTTTTCCTTCCCATTGTAAGTAAAGTTAACGAAGTGGATGACGAATAGAAGCAGAGAGTATATGAAATATTTGGAGAGAACGGGACCGAGGGAAAATTAAATGGCGGAAGTGCTGGGGAAGGAATGTTTCGGCGCGAGGAGTGGTGGTAAGGAGGGGAAAGGTGGGATCGCGGGAAGGGGCCTGGTTGGTGGGGTATCCCCGTAGAAGTCGATTCACCCTCGAAAGGGTCTGAATTTTCGGTCGGCAGGGGTGGAATTTCTCCTGTGAAGAGAGGGGGATGATGCGGGTATAGTCGAGGACGGAGAGGAATCAAGTTTCAGAAGGGGAGAAGCGCGGGAGGGGGTGGCTTGGGAGGAATGAGAGCAAGGGGGTAAATTGTTAGAGGGAAAGAGGAAGGTTCGGTAAGAGGGGGGGAAGGTTCAAGGAACATCCAGGGTGATAGGATACTGATGTATTCTAGGGGTTTGGCACACACGTTGCCAACATGAATGTAGTAGTAGTTATTTCGAAATGGGCTGGATATTTATTTTTTTTAATTCCACCGTTTAAATGGATTAAGAAGGCTTAGGATAAACGTCACTCATCGAATACACCGTATAATAAAAGTTGTATAACTAAGCGCAAATTGGAAAAATGCTCTTAGTTTACATTAATGTAATATTGAAGTTGTAATTTCGCTCATCATGTGGTCCGTCGGAGAATATTTTACTTTTGGAATATCGTTGGCTTTAGAGTAGATACTATTTTTCAGCTAAGGGTTTTCCAAGTACGCTTAAGCCTATCAAATTTTCCAGTTGTAGATTCTTCCAAGCGTAAGTCGGTTAGATGGCAACAGCTATAGTTCCTCATTTCTTAACTGTAGTTTCCTGTGAAAAAGTGAACTTAGTATTTTTTCGGTTAAAACACTCTTCTCCGTATTTTCTACTTCATATATTGCACGAATATGTAAGTGTTAAAATGCTGAAGAATTAAGAAATATTAGTCGAATATTATTATAAGTACATAGACACATTTTTGGATAAAAAGAGGCAGAGAATTAAGAATTTCGTTAACAAGGAAAAGAAAATGTTCATAGGCGCGGGCACCATGGCATCAGCACTCAGGTAAAACAGGAGAAAATAGTTAATATGAAATGGAAATAAGGGTTCTGAAGCGTTGATAAGAAGAAAAATGGAGGAAAATGTTGGTTAGACACAAAGACAAAAGGCGTGGTAGATGTTCACATATTTGGAGAAGAGATTTAGGTTGGGTTGGGGTAATTTAAAGTTAATTTTAAGGGGTAATTTTAAGGCAGAAAAAATAGATCGAGTGACTGGTAGTGTTAACTTGAAGGCCATGATGGATGGATGTAGGGCGATCGGGAAAAGTGTTGGAAAGAAATGGTATAGGAGATTGCATAGAAGTATGTGAAATTATCAAATAGCAGCTGAAGAAAGTATATTTCAAGTTGAGTAGAAGAGCTATAGAAGTTCACAATTCTAATAATAGTATTTTTCAGGAACCTTCTTAAATTTACCGGAATTCGAAAAGATAAATCAACGGTTTTCGTCATTGCGTGTGCTTTAAAAATTTGTCTTCTTAATAAACCGTTTCCCCTGGTGTTAACCCCTTTAGGATTGTCTGATAATTGCTGTCAACCTAAA
>LYUA01000132.1:414352-425550 GCA_002093875.1 Calopteryx splendens
TTGCCAACCCCCCTTTTCTGGCTCTTCAAATTCTCCCTTCCCCCCTTCTATCGATTTAAGTTCCGCTCTCCGTGTTCGTCATCTCTTGCTTGTCCAAATTTTTTTCGTCCTCTCTTCGCTCCCCTCTAATTTAGCGCACTCCACCTTCGTTACTTCCATCACCCTCTCTCTCTCCACTCACTTCCTCTTCTCTCCTTCGCGCCTTTAACATGCCTTACTGTTAATTGCGTGATTTGCTCTGATTGAAATTCTCTGATATTTTACATCAAGCTAGGCGGTAAAGGAGCCTGAGGTAGGAAATAGTTTAGGTATGAATTTTCGGTGTCATTTAATTAATTCTCAGTTGCGTTAGCTAATGGTAGATGGAAAATTCGTGTTTTTCAATCATTTTGGTATATGCTCCCTTTATGCCGTGCATAAAGTGGTGTTGTTCCTTCAGTTCATAGCTGGTGAGGACTTAGGACCCTCTGCCACACATCCAAAGATTGGCTTGCGGGGTATTATGCAGAGAAAGATACGTCTTGTATTTTTTTGCGAGGGATATAATCACCAGACTTACGAGATCGTTTTTTTATATTCTATCCCAGGAATTATTCTGAGTGTTCCATACATTGCATGAAGGTCTTAGCTTGGTTGGCGAAGATGAATAGGCTTTTATCGTGGTTATGAAAATGCCCTTGAATTACTTCTCCAGTCGTGATTACTAAAAGCACATTCTAAATACCTGTTGTTATGCTATCTTAAAGAAACAGCCGCAACCTTGTGATGCGCATTAACGACGAAAATGTGACACGCAGGGAGTGACTTTTCAGTATTTAATTTAAGTAATTGATATGCTGTTACTATGCTGAATTACTGATATTGGTCCTGTCCATTTTTATGCACCCAACTTTGTTTCTGGAATTTAAATTTCTACCGTAACTTTTCTGATGATATTTTAAAAACTAAAATTTAACCTAAAACTTTCCACCATCACAAAAATATACTTTTTAATGTTTTACCTACACCCTGCCATGCGTCTCACCTCCCTCTTCCTTCTCCCAACGTGTCTCTTTGCTCAAAAGTTTGGCCACCCATCCTTAATTTTTCTCTTCCTCTTGAAATGACTTCCGATTCATCAAATACCTATTACACATTTTTCCGTTTTCACCGATATTCGCCGGATGATGAAGAAGGTGTTGCCCCCACTCCATTATCTCCATTCTCCCATCCACTCGGAAAAACTGGCCGTCTTTTTCGTTTTTCGTCGGAAATCCACGTTCCCCAAGCTTGTGGACGTTATGTTAGGAAGCCGTTATCGACCTATCATCGAGGCGAAACACTTTTGAGACATTTATAGTGAATTGATGAGGTTGAAATGGTAAGCTTTTTCGTATCTAAGTTTTACTGAACGTTTTAAGTCTTAAAAAAAGATACTTACTAAGCGTAACTTTTAACGGATGACCCGCTGTTACATATTTTTTATTTTTTCACGTTTTGTCTTGTTTTATGATGTGACAAATAAATAAAATCATCACATTCTTCTGCATTTCATAGGTGAGTGGTATCTAAAAAAAATCTCTCTAAGCTCAAAGAAATATTCTAGCGTATATTTTATTGTATTTATTAATCATTGTCATTTCCTTTTTAAATTAAAATATAATTGAATAGGCACTTTTATTTCAAGGCAACGTCCCAGCCAATTTCAGCTCTTCTCCATAGCCTATTCTCTTCGCCTTAGTATACCATAGGTATCCCAAGTGTGTCGCGAAAGTTGGTAGAGCATAATTTCTATAAATCCCCTTAGTAGTATTTTTTCTGCAATAATAAGCTTCCTTTTACTGCTTGGCTTTAAATCATTATTTTTCATTTGCCATTTTAAGATTTTCACTACCATCTTTCTTTCACTAATCACTGATACAGATATTATCACTTTTCCATCTTCCATGCCTTTCTGTTTAGATTTTTGAATGACTTATATGCTCTACTTCTGTAATAACTATTACTACATAGTATTCTGTACTTTCTTTAATGCAATTTTTTTATTGTTTGTTGGAAAACTTCCGTGCTTAATTAATTTTATGTCAGTTTCTAAATTCCATGGCATTGTAGTATAACGTAGAGTTGTAAGCTGCACTCTTATAAAACATTCGTATTAAATATTTTTATAACAATCAAAGTATTTAAGTATTCCATTACTGTTCAAAGTTTTATAATTTTAAAATTAATTGTTTTTCAAAGTTATCCACTATAATTGGATTTTTATCCTCTCATTAATTCTTGAAGTCTATTGCGATGGAGTAAAGCTAGTTTAGGGAAACAGAATTGTTCACTTGATTTAAAGTGTGTTGGTAATTGTGACTGATTGTGGACATTTTCATGCCTAAAGATTCAAACCATGAAGATATTTTTTCTCTGTGGTCTGTTACACTACATTTTATTGCGCAGTTATGGGGAGTCAAATTTTCTCCCCATTGGATACTTAAGTTTTCATCGCATGGAAACTTTTAATTCATCCTCTTCGCCTATCGGGGTGCTTTAAAATTTAATGCCCCTATTTTCCCCGAGCCTTAATTACAAACCCCTAAGCATAAAGAGATCGTGTTTTAATGTTTAACTACTCCCATTGCAACTTCCCTACTCTTTATATCCCTCCCTTTACAACCTGTTCTTTGTGCTGCCTCGCCTACGCTCACGCTCCCTGTTCCGCTTCCTCATACATCTAAGTTCTCAATTAGTCCACCTTCTCTGTTCCTATCACGTAAACCTCTCCCTCGTTCCCCTTATAAAACTCTCCCTGTCCATATATATACCTACTCCATCCTGCATAAGCTTCTTCTTCTATGACCTGGCGGTTTCCCTTGAGCGCTTTAATCTCCTCCGAAGTTCGGAAGTTGGTGCAGGCGCTCGTGTCTTCTTATGAAGCGGAATGCCCATCCATTATGATTCGTGAGCACATAGTGTTTGGTGATACTTGGACTGGCGCGTGGATTAAAATAATGAAAAGTGTTCGTATGAATGCTTTGCTGCTTTTGGCCTTGAATATCAACTTCTACTATATTTTGTTAATTATTTAACACTTTCGTGGTCTGTTGTTGGATGTGCCAAGGTTTTTGGGTGTTTCCGCGTCTTGGATGGTTGTCACTAATGTTTCTTCTCCTTTGGCGGAGACTTCGTCAGGGTTTGAGTGGGAATTTCGGGTTTTCCTTTCAATTACATACTGACGGATTGGGGGATTAGGGGGCGGGGAGGAGGGATTTTGGGTGGGGGGTGGAGGGAAGGTGGAGTGATCTGTTGTTTTCTCGAAAATTAATGGGCAAATTACAGTGAACCACGTGTCGCTGACTCTCTGTCCTTGGTCTCTGTTGAGATTATTCTTTTGTTTTTTTTGATTTCTATTCCTTCGCGAATTAGTCTCGCCTGGAAGTGTTTTTCTCTGGCGATTACTTTCGCATCGGCGATGTCTACCTCATGACCTTCGGCTGCATACTCGGCGACGGCTGAGCGCTCGAAGTGTCGCTCACTAATGGCACTCTGGGGTTCATTGGTTCTGGTTTTGACTATGTGTCCCGTTTCTCCGATGTTTACTTTGTTGCATGTTTGGCAAGTAATTTGATGCATACCATCCGTTTATAATTTGTCTCGTTCACATTGTGAGACTCCTTACGATGTTTTTGATTTTAGAGTTTTGGTTAGAATATGGTTTTTATATGATGTTTCTTTAAAATCTTGATACCCGGTCCATCGTCCCTTTGATGTAAGATAAGAAGGCCTTTTTGTTCCGCTCTGCTTCCCTTCCTTCAGCTATGTCTTGGGTTCTGAGTTTGTGTGCGTTGTAAGTGAAAGTGAAAAATTCCTATACGGACGAAGGGACTTTATATATATTACGGCAGCTCAGGAGAACCCATTTAGATATCCAGGGACACGAAGTATCAACTTTTATATGGAGTAGCCCAGGTATGAAGGCAGGCTGAAAAATGTAAATGCAGTATTACAGCTTACCTTTGACAATTTCAAAATTCAGGATGGAAGTTTTATTTTTAGTATCAATGCTGCGGAAGGAAATAATATGATACGTTAAAAAACTTAATAAACTTCAATTTTATGATTCTAGAACAATATCATTAACATAATCAATTTTCCAGCGTTCCTCCGCCCCTGAGTATGATATTGAGATCATATGTTTGCCCACTTTGGCTAAAATATCGAGAGTCGGTCCATATTATTGTGGCAGTTGAGATGAAATTTTATATCTCAGAGAGTCACGAATAAATTGAAAATAGATTTGTATTCCATTATTTATCACAATTGAAATTCCATTATCCTGTTGAACAACAGAGACTACTGTTTACACAATCGCGCTCGGTCCAAAGTCACATAAATATTTGTTCAACCGACTGCTTATTTTTGTTGTTTTATAAAAGTGTTTATACTTATTTTTGTACAAAATAAACTATTATGGTTTCATTAATACACGATTCCCGTTGTCCCTAACGCGTATCACCAACATGATTAATAAGCTAAAATCGCTGAAAATTAATTAATGTCTTAAAGTAGAAGGGAAGAATATGAATGAATTTAGGTCCTTTGCTTTCATTCTGTAATGTGGCCATTGCTATTGATCGCCGTATTTTGACTTACAGTCTCTAACAATTGTGAATTTCTGTGTATAATTATATTGTAAAGAGAAAAAAGCCTTTTGCATTTTAAGTAGTTTAGCTGAAATTTTAAACATTGGGGCTAGGGCATCTATGTATGCCATTTCTGTGAAGTAGTATTTTGTTTGACCCCAAATATTTCATAATACCTACCTGCCTGGCTATTATAGTACAGGGCTTACAAATGCTTCTTGGAAACTTGCAAAATCATCTTTTTATGTATTTTGTCATTTATTAAGGATTTATGCCCTAACCATAATATCTTTTTCAAAAGGAATTGTTAATTTACTTATTATTTTATTTGAATTGTTTCGAAGGCACACAGACTTCTAAGATGGTGCAAGGAGGTTTAGATCGTGTTAAAAAAACAGCCGCTTTGCTAAAATATGTGAATCTTAGTTTTTTTCTTCGTACTTCAATATTTATTTCCCTAAAATTGTAAAATAATTTTGAACAAATATATTCCTACATTTGTGATAGGCTAATAGATAGGTGTTAGTTTAAAAACTAATTGATCATGTTTCCAATGATTTGCTTTTTCTCTATTAAAGTTTCGGATGAAATACTGCGCCATATTCGATAAAAGTAATATTAATGTAATAACTCTTTCTGTGGTTTTTAAGTTACTTCTTGATGATTTAATATCATTTACCACAAATGCATTATTGAAATCATAGGTATTTCCTAAGCTGAGAATGAGATTGATTCACCTTGAGATTCCAAAGCTTAGTCGTCTTTTGAATGGAAACCAAAATGATTGGTCTATTGCTTCGTGGGCACAAATTTATTAAATTAACAGATTAAACCACGCATTTATCAGGAGAGTGCCCAGAACTTTTTAAATCATGAAAATTATATGATATGAAGTCGGGATGCATAAAGATAATTCTCTGTGTGAAATTTAATCTTTAAGGTTATATAAAAATCAGTGACGGATAAATTGTTTAAAAGTTAGAAAGCAAATCAAAATTTCGTTAAAAATCAAACAACTAACAATTTATTAAATTTCGCCCCCAAATCATCTCAAATTATTGTACAATCCTCTTTCGAGGCAAATATTTTACCCTATGTCCAGAAAAATCTCTCTCCAGCTCGGGCATTTTTACGGAACCACCTGACTTATTCCACACACCAGATTACCTGCGTGATAGCTTTCATTGGGAACCACCTACGTCTCTTCCCGCGAGTTTATTTAATTTTTCTCTTAATCCTTATTTCATCCCGTTTCATAAGGCTATATTTAGACGCTCTTTTCTCTTTATTCAGACTTGGTCCAATTCTCTTTCTTTATCTCTCGTTTTCCATTTACATTACGCCCAAGAGAAGATGGGGTAGATATTTTATTCCCTAAACTCCGCTGCTCTAAGCTGGAATTTGACATTAGTGAGCGTTCGAAGTGACTATATTAGTGAGTATTAACGGAATCATTTCACTTTCATACCAACTTTCTGGAAAACTTTTTATTTAACAAATGATGTTTTTCCTTGCTAGTTTAAGCATAGAACCGTGAAAAGAAAAAAGCAAAATATACCAAAGATAATGAATCCTAGTTGCAAGGGAGATGCATCTACATGATATCATGAAGGGACCCGGGAGGTTGAATGGAAGGAGAACAAACAAAACTTGTTGTATGGTAGAGGGTTAACCTATAATTTAGGTTTCAGCCAGTGAGTTTTACTTAATTGAATTCCTCAAATGATCAAGTAACGGTACAATGTTTATCAAAACATTGTTTAGAAATCTAGCTCCTCCTTACTGAACGCACTTCATCAGGATCTTATCCACTAGAAGCATATTAGAAGTAGCCCCTTGATATGAATTTAATTGTATTGGAGTTAACATCATCTATTTTACCTCATTGTACGTGATTGTTTAATGAATATTTTATCCAGCGTATGTTATTATTACCTTTTAAATACATTTCTAACTTTTTTTAAAGCGTTAAGTCTTGGTTTGTTTACCTCTGCTGTTAGTTTCTTTTTGTATTTATTTATTTCTTCTTTGTGGTTATCATACTTCCGAGGTAACAGAACTCTCACACCCCGTCCGAAACTTCATCTATTTGTTTTGTCTATGCCTTGTCACCGCCCTTCTGGGTGCATAGCTTTTCTTAAGTTGTCTATATTTTAGTACAATACCATATTCACTGACTATTTATTCCATTGTATCCCAATATTCTCCCATGTTCGTCACCACTGCTAGCCGTGACAAAAGTATCATCAGCAAGGAAACTTACTGGAGGAAAAATCTTCGTTTCGCTTTCTTCTCCTCCCTGTGAGAGTTATGTGATCATCCAGATTGTCTAAATTTTGGGTGCTGATCGGGATGCATGGGAGTACAATTAAAGTAGCATCTCGGAGTTCACCCGGACATACTCGACTTACTCAACTTATCAATAAGCATAAACGTATTGCCATCGCTGCCATTCTGCAGGCCTTCGAGTATATTTTTTTTAATCCCCTCTTTTTGTATGCTAATAGCATTGATAGTCAACGGGAAATATTATATTGAATAGATTTAATGGCATTTAATAGAACTCATTTTTGCTAGTTTTTATTTTGAAAACAGAGTACGTTTATGCGGTGGAGCATAAAGTTTTCATTTTTGTCGTATAATTTCCAGGGATAAAATTGACCAAAAATGCATTTGCGTAATTCACCTCCCGCTTGACATGCATTGTGACCATACCTATGCTTAGTGTATCTACTTTTTTCAAGTATATTCTCAACCCAATATATTTTCTTTATAATCTATCCATTAAATCTTGCTACGACTATAACATTATTGTATTTCCTTTGCTAACTCTTAGAAAGAATTTCATTTTTTAATAGAATGTATAAATTTTCTTTGTTGTGAAATTCTCCGCCAATAGATTTCACTTTTATGTAACTGTTTTCCCACCTCTCTATTACTTAACTCTTTATCCTCGTACTCTCTTTTACATTTTCTTGAACATGAGTGCTTGAGCCCATGGATTCTTATTACATCTATATCCCGATCCATTTCCGCATTCCTTTATCAAAAACTTTATTTTTGTAGTTAGCTGTGTTTTGCCAATTTAAAAATCCCCTTCTATTTCACACTATTCTACTTTAAACCCATCTCTTTCTTCACTCATGAAACCATTAAGTTCCAAAACTGTCCCAAACTTTAATGAAGCAGAATATACACAGAATTCGTTGGGAATTAATATTTACAAACCTCAAGCTTACGATTAGTAAACGTTCCTGTCCGATATTACAGACGCAAGCAATTTTAAAGAATCATAAAGGAATACACCAAAAATGTATTACTTCCCAACTAGTTTTCTTCTTTAATTGTAAAAAAAATGAATTCAATAATAAAAAAATCAAAAAACAACTAATCCGGGGCCATTGCTCTAACCAAAAAGCTGAAAAAAAGTTTTAGTATTTGAAAAGGTTTCATTCAATTTTTCTGGATAGACACACCACAACATAAACTGATTAAGCGCGTTTGTTAATTCCTTAGCCACATATTAGTTCAAGTTCCAAGTTTTTAGGTTAAACGCAAATAATATAATAGTGGAAAAGGAAATCTTCGAATTGATCTTAATGCTTTTTTATGGAGTTGCAATCTGAGCAAAAGCTCTTGAGGTGTTTGGTCTTGTACTGAAAACGGGGAGTTCTTTTTAGTTAAAATCCCCCAAGTATTTTTAAGTTATAAGATGAAGGGATGTCATGTAAGTTATATGATGAAGAGATGATGATGCCTTTGAAGAACAAACTATGAATTACACATTCATATTATCCCTTTATGTGCACAAAAAGAATTGAAATTATGAGTCCTGAGATTCTAATTGCTGAAAAATGGTGCATTGTGAAAGAATTATTCAGTGTAGTTTAGATTTAGGCTTATTGTTATTTTCCTTATGGATATTTATAAGGAAAATATATTTTCACGGTGAGATCTATTTCCCAATATTTTATGATATGTACTGCCACAGTACTTATCGATAATTAAGAGTATTATTGAATCATATAGTTAGTTTCATCATATGGTGCAAAACGAAATTGTTATACTTGGTCAATTTGTACATTTTTGGTTACATTGCACAATGGTTAGCCATCTATTTTCGAGGCCTCGAAATATGTCACATTTTCATGGAAATACTTTTGTTTACTGAAGTCACATATAAGGAGCATTTTCTTTTTTCTTTAGCTAAGCAGTGCATTGGAAGTAGTTAATGAAATTGATTTTATCGATAAACAGGTTGTATCAACACGGAATCATGTAAGCTTTCCCAAACAAGAACTCCGTTAGAAAATTCGCCATTCTCCGAGCCCTGATTCTCCCTCAACTTAGTTTAAGGGAGAAGTTCCGCGGTAGTATTTCTCCAAGAACGCCAAAAGAAATTAATCGATCATAAATACACGTGACTGCAATGCCTCAACAGCAGAATTTCATGCAATTAATCCCACAACCCGTGCCAGGACTTGGCGAGGAAGGACGCCATCCCACATCTATTTCGTGGAAGAAGAGTCCATTAGAGATTCAAAGGGCGTCCAAAGCCCTCCCACAGTCTCCTTCCTGCTTATTTAACATTTCTTTCTGCCTCGCAATCCCTTTCCAAACCCCCACTCCTTCTCTTCTACCTTTCTTCTTCTCTCCCTACCCTCCAGAGGGAGAGAGAGAGAGACAAGTGCTCTGGCTCCTACGAGAATTCCCACTTATTCATAGTAACCTCGCATTCTAAAGCCTGTCTTGCCAGGGGTCTCCACTATAGCCCGACATTTCCAGGGAGCCACCGACCCTCTCTCTCTCCCCCTTCCCTATAAAGTCCGTGTTCACTCCCGCACGTCCCAATCCTCTCCAATCCTCTCGTTCGCCTCCGCAGTGCCTTCTCCTTTTCCTCAGGAGTTTCTATCTTCGTCTTCATTCTACCGAAGTAGAACCATTGCGATACACCGCTGCTTTCAGTACGCTGCATCATGACAGAGACCGCACTGACAATTATTGCTTTTTACCGTAAAAGTTCGTATTTTTTCTTTTGCATGATTTAGGGTTCATGCATCCGTTTTGGATGTTTGTTGTTTCAGCATACGCTTTTGAAAATTCCAGGTGATGGCTTTGTAGCACATTCCGACTACCACTCATTCACTATGCTCAACATTAAAATTAATCACATTTGGTCTTATAATATCGAGTTGTAGCTGCATAGTAATATTTTCAAAGAATTTTATTTAGTGCGTAGCGTGTTTTAGGTTACAAGATTGTCTGGTATAAAGTGTTATGTATACCAAACGATGCAGAGTTTATGCTAAAAAAGGTGAGATGCCGAATAGGAAGGCATAGAATTCTTAAATATAATATAACACTCCTTATTTTTTAGGCATTGAATTCTGGATTTTCATCACAGATTTCTCGGTCTTCAATTTCATTAGTCAATGTTTTGAAAATGAATGAGAAAGTCAGCATGTCCTAAGCAGGTATGTCCGTTTGAGTGGTTATTCATGTATCATGGCAGCCTAGATAATGCCACTTCCTAAAATGTTCGCAACCTCTTCAAATGTCGCTCCAAGTTTGTCTTTGCTGCCAATTCGGTTTTCATCTTGTTTCCTGATGCATGAATTCAGTACCAAGACAAAATCCGTGGAAACGTGATACATGCAAGCAATATCCTTACGATAATCTCAGTAGTAGACGTTATTTCTTTCTAAATGGATGCACCGGAAAAGCTTCTGAAACCAACAAAGTTTTACAGATGTTTGCGGTAGTTTTTAATTTGAATGAACCAAACTTTGTCTATTTAAACTAAGGTACTATCTTATATGCACCTTTTCGTGGGTTGAATGTAATTATTAGTCGCGCAAATGAAAATGTTGGTATTTGCCTTATTTAAGGGAAACATTTCCTTTTCCTGTGAATTATTATGTCTTAATATCTCATGCATCGGTACTAATCTATCATGGCTGTCTGCATCTGTTCTCTTATTGTCTTTCGGTATACATTAAAAATATATGACATGCAGTAATACGGAAAATATAGTGCACACCTTAACAGTTTTATATTAAGTAAAACTAATAAAAAAAAATAAAAATAATTTTTTCCGTGCCTAAATGTATTCTATACTAATATATCTGTTTGTAACACTAAAATTCGAATTGAATTGCAAAATCGGAATTTACTATTTAGTTTTATTCACATTGCCTACCTTTCTAGAATCTAAAATATAATGATTTTAAATCTCATAAAATATTTTTCCCTGAATCGATATGAGCAGTATTTAACTTTATTTCATACCCGACTATTCAACTTATTATTTTGGGTCCTATTGCCTTTTCCTTGAGGATAACCATTCTAAGGGAGTTCCTTTCACGACTGACTTGTGTACTAAGGCTAAAAGCTAAATCATTAATTATTTTAGTTGTAATTACTATTGGCGGCTTTTATTGTATTCAAGATCTTAGTCAAATACGCATCTCAGCTATTTGGATAAATTATTATTCTTATAATTTATGGTTTCGGATGTAAAGTTATGTAATTGCTACATAATGAAAGATAAAGTCACTAGGTTTTCCACATAAATTTAATTCACGGTAC
>LYUA01000132.1:527136-542873 GCA_002093875.1 Calopteryx splendens
CTTCACCATTCCGCCCTCCCATCCGCCCGCCCCTCCGACCCCCTCGGTCTTCCCATTCGCACTCCCGTCGTCTGCCAAACCATCTGCTCCCCGGCACACAGCACCACCGCCCACATCATCATATCCCCCCTCCCCTACCGAGGTCTCCCTACGAAATCTGTTGTTCAGTCCTTTGTTCTAGCCCTCGAAATCTCTGTCGTTCGTCCCTGTTCCCTCCATTTTTTTCCCATAAGATTTTGCCCTATTCGTATGAACCCAAAACCCTGGCCATTTCCCTACGTTAAGGATTTTATTCGCTCTTCTTCGTGCCATTGTTCAAGCCTTCATGAATTTAATGAGGATTTCGAGTTGCAGAAATGGTTGGCTAATAACCTGATGTAGGAGCTACGGTTTCCGTTTTTCGACCGGGTGAAGTGATTCAAGGGGCAATGGTGTCACATTCCGACTTTTCTATTAGCCATCACGCGAAACAGAGGGATCCAAGCGCGGAATCGGTTTAATTTTTTTAGTGCACTTGCAAATATAGATTTGGGTAAAATTAGATATTGCATGGATTTATATAATACTCGAAGGGTAATTTTCTTGAAATCCTGGAAATTTTCGTCATATTTTATCGAAACAAAGTGACAAAACAAGAGTTATGCATTCGCATGTTGATCAAACATGGAGGCAAAGATGCTAGTAATGTGGTGTCGATGAGCAGGGCTTATTTTACACTAATTTTCACCTGTAGTAAGTCACGGTTGATGTTAATTTAATTGCTTGCATTTGACTGTTTTTTTTTATAAATTAACTTTCCATTTATGTTTTTGAGCCACGTTTAATTTTTAAAGTAGCCAAATAATTACTATCTTTCTGGCTCCAGAAAAATATAGCGTGACTTTTAAATCTCGTCCTTTGACATAAGAAACCTTGAAATGGCTCTTATTTTCAAGATACAAAATTATTTTTAAAATATGTGATCATCCGTATGATTATGATCACGGGCTTGGTTTCCATCTAACCGGAGAGTCCGGGTTTTCCACCACTTGAGCCAATCTTACAATTACTGATTTCTTTCAGTTACCAAATGTTCATGAGAAACCACAGGGAAATGACTTGTCTCCTCTACTCTGATGTGTGATATTCCGCCGTTGTACATAGTACTGGATGATTTCTACCTTCACCTATTAAAACCACCTCAATTTATTTGTTTAATTAGTCATGAAAAAAATGGTACTCTTATTTGCATCCTATAAATTATTTATTTTGAAATATGTAGCGTAAGATTTTCAACTTAAATCCACCCAAAAATGTAGATACTTGCCGCTACCTATGCAAATGTGCTACGCGACTCACCAGCTCCTACCTTTTTCGGGTCTTCCCGGAAGATCCCGTTTTTAAATATATATAAATAGAATTCCTTCACCCAGTGTTTTTATAACTTGCTCGTTTATTTCATAGACGCATCATGGGCCTCTGATGTAAAATTTTAGGCAAAATCTTCAGGTGTAGTGTATTTTGGGAACGTAATTTTCGCAACACGTCTGCTGAACGATGGAAAACACGAGTTCAACCCAGATGTTTTGGTCAGCATGGAAATCTCTGAGGTAGCATATTTTTTTCAAATCTATTTTGTTGAATATATTCCGCCGTTGACAATTAATCATCGACCTCTAATTGGAATGGAAGGAGAGTCAGCACGTAGGTTCGTCCGCATACTCTCATTACTATTCATTTCTCTCGTTTCCCCGACCTATTTCGACCCTGAATTATATATGCAGTGGCGGAGGCTACAATTCTTTATGAGACAAACTCCCTTGGGCATTAAGGTCCAGCATCCCATTTGTCAGTATATCAATTCGAGCACAAGTTCCACGGCCATGACGCATAGCAGTGCACTACGGGGGGCCAATATTTTGTCAGAAATCATTTCATTAGGAGCTCTAAATCCTTCGAGTTTATGAAAATTGAACTGTTGTGCAAGTCCCACAAAGCCGTAAATAAACATGTTGGCATATGTGTTTGTTTTCATTGACCTCATTCGTGCTATGGTCTCATTCATGCCCTAAAGTTAAAAAAAAATAATTATCGTTCTTAAAAAGAGTTAGCCATTTGATTAATGTCACTGCTTTAAGGATTCTTCATCTTGAACGGCACGAAATTTAAATTATACTTTTTTATGGTGACCATAAGGATAATTATCAATTAGTTTCTATGAGCGAGTCACGATACCTTTATTAGCATTTTTATAGAGCATTTGTCACACATCCCGTGTTTACTATCTTTAAAGAGATTATTACGTTCCTCGAAATTCATACTTCATCGAAATTATGAAAATTTGATGAATTATCCTTCCCTCATTACCAAGTGGGAAGTGACGTCATGTAATTATAATAAATACCCTTGGTTTCTTTGCGAAAACCAGTGCTCTTCTTATCGAACAGGTTTTGTGTTCTGTTTTCCAAGAAGAAAAGCTAAGGCCATGAACACATTTTAAAGCATTTTTATTTTATGTCATGATTTAATAAAATCATGGTTTTAATAGCTTAAGAATCACGTTCGCAAAATGTAATATACATATTCTAATTTGACATAACTTGTGCCGCAACCAGATTTTAAGGGTTTCAATTGATTGTCAGGTTCTATTTAGTTTATTATTGCATCTTATAATCTTTTTTTCATTCTAATATTGTATGTTGATCAATAATTTTCTATGTATAGTAAATAACATTCCTTTGTCTTCTTCCTCTAACTTGGTATTTAAAATTGCACTGTGAGTAAAACCCATCTAGGTATGTTAATATGGATTAATGTATCCATTGCTTCAAAATTATCCAAAACGCTGTAATGCTGTTGCCATTAATATGTGTCAGCAAGGAAATGTGTTTAAATGTTACACAACGAGATAGTTCATTTAAAAAAATGAAATTTTCACTATTTAAGGTCTGCCTTATTGTAGGGGAAATTAATCATCGAAAGAGTTACGGGAAAGGTAAACCGTCTTTGTCGATTACTCAAGAAATGGATTGTGAAAACGAACGAAAATTGCTGCTTTACCCATGAGCGTTGTGAAAATATTAAAATTCGCGTTAAAATGAAGATATTACGTTTAATTTAAAAACCAATAACTTTCTGCCTTTGTGATAGTTGTTTGATAAAATTGAGAGAACCTATTGACCAAGCAATGAACAAGACTATTTTTTTATGAATTCCTGCACATTTATCTCCATACAGCCATTATTTCTACGTTTGTCAAACATTCGAAATTTATCCCGTGGATATACAATTGAGTCATTAAGGATGTCATAGTGTCAAAATATCCAAAGAAGAAATACGAAAGAAAACTACGAACAACTCTTGGGTTTTTCTAGGCCATCAGATATGTTTAGAGGTCTTCATGTTGTCATAAATTCATAAGGTATAGTGTGGCATCTTCATTGTCTGATAATACGCCTGATCTCTTTACCTCATGATTTACCTTCTAAAACTATCTGTATTAAATATTATTCTTGTAATATTTTGTTTTCTCGAGAGTAAAATTATGTGATATAATTAATTTGTAAAGAAACTCCATCCTAACAACAGAGTAGTGTCTCAATCTAGATATTTAAGAAATCCGATGGAGTGGAGAATAATATTAACAAGCGTTAACCATATGAAATATCTCTTTGCTTAGGGAAACTTGTTCCCTCCTAGAGTAATTGTCTTGCTAGGTCACTCTGATGCTGCTTAAGAATGAGATTTAAAGCTTAATTAGCTAAAACATTTCATGAAAATTGAATAAAATCATCTCAAGTTATGCAACTCCTTGAAACGTTATGCACTGAGATTCATGTTAGAGGTATCATAATGTTATATAGTTTTAATTAGTGTAGGTATATGTAAAATGATGGTAATGTTTTCTTCGTAGTTAATATCTACTACCAAAACCTACATCGAAGAACTTGATCTCGGTTTTATTATAAGTTTTCTGGTGATAATTGATCAAAGGTGCGTCTTATCAGATAGTATACCCGGCCATTAGAATTTATTTAAAATTTACCGTGTTGTAAAAAGGAATATTGGGGGCAAATTAAATTGAAACGAATTACGAGAAAATATTTCACTTCATTCTTCTACGGTACCTCGTATTTTTGTTCCCCTTTTACATTAAGAAAAGAAATGTTTGCGCGGCATTTCTAATGTAATTATTCTTATTTCGGTGGGGTTTTATAAAAAAGGTCCCTCTCGTTTTTACCCGATCGCAAGAACTAGATGCAAATTTCGGAGTTTAGATGAAAAAATTGAGAGATTTTCAAAGTTTCCATTGCTTCCTCCCACGTAAAAAAAGTTGGACGTCGCTCATGCAATCAAGTCTTTCAGCGAGATTCATTGGAATGAAGCTAATTCACTTATTTTAAGGCCGTGCCCCGGATTATGTCAATGAAGTGCGCTTCAATTACTGACCTCGGTACTTCGAAGCCCCCAACCATGAAAAGAAATGTAGTGGTTAATTGATCCATCAAACGTTTTGCTCATGTCAAGCCTGCCAGAGACTAAAATTGCTGCATGTATGTAAAAAGTTGTGAATTTATTTATAACTACTCTTTGGAAAATATTGATCCTGTAATATAATGAGAAATTTTATGTGTACTTATAAATATGTATCATTTCTCAAAACTCTGTATTTCTTATGTTTTCTAAAGTATGGGTCTAAATAATTTTTCCCTAAAAATGATACAAATATTCAAACATTACTACTTAGGATGCTACATATATTTGGTCAACATTTAATTTGTATGAAACTTTCTATTGTGTTATGGAAAAAATGATAACGATTTTTTTGATTGGTAAATTGTTATCGATGACCTATTATAAAAAAACTGTTGTGTTTGGAGGAAAGTTTTTAAATGCTGATATATGAATCGTAATCTATTTTTATGTGCCTCAATGTAGTTAGGACAGCTTGACGTTTTCTATCGGACTGCAATTTAAAAATTTATAAAACTGGCTCCAGTGGGATGTTTTTGACTTCATTGAAAATTTTATGCAATGTAGTGATGTGTAGATGGGTTTCAATTGCCCTCCGTTGATGATTACCATTCATCTCACTAAATGTTACTGGGTTATCTTTATATATGTGCTTGTGCATAAGGATGGACTGGCCACAAAAGTTTGAAATGGCATCGGTTGGTGGTTCATTGTACATTTGCATCAGCTTGATTCTCCATGATGATAACCATGGATGAAGTCCTCACGGAAATACGGAAACACGAGTTACAGTATGGCATTAAATGAATGATTTGATAAATCACCTAGAGCAAAGAAAAGTGTTTTCGTATACTTTTGTAAATATTTTTGGTCTTTCTTCCAACATTTCCGACATTAAACACTAAGTGATAATAGTATTCTTTTGAACTTAACTATGAGGTTTCAATTACTTGATTCATTTTTATAGACTAATTTGCCATAAATGAGTTGAAAGTACTTTAGAATCCATATTTCATTGGAAAATACTGCCTCATGATTTATATATTTTTATTTTATATATAGAGTACATAGTATTAGCTCTTGTTGTAGTAGTAACGAAAAAGTTATAAATGTATATGTATATAAAAAAACGCAAACGCGAAAATCTATACTCAGTACTAAAATCACTGAGTTCATTTAATTAACTGAGAACCATTTCAGGTAATATTAAAATGCTTTTGATGAATTCCGTGTCTAGCCAAAACAGTGCAGGTACTAGGTATATTTATTCCAGTCAAATTCTTCAGTAGGAACTATAATCAAGATAATATATACCTAATTGAATTTTAGGAAACGGATTTTTAATTAATAATTATTTAAAAATGATCCGCTCTCAGGGGATTTAGAAAACGTCACATTATTGTGAAACGACATACTATTCAACTTGAAGTGTGCATACTCATAGCATGAATAAGCCATAAATCATTATATGAAGTTGGGGATAATTCCCAAGAGCTCTCTGGCTGACTCCGTGTATTGAAATATCATTGTAGCGAAGGTAGTTCCTGTTATTCGTACTTATTAAAAAAAATAGAAACTAGTGATAATTTAGTGATAATTAAATAAAATGCACAGCACATGCGTTAAAAAATTTATAACGTTAAAATCTTACTAAAATATTTAATCGGTCTCAAAAGAAAACTTTCAATTACAAATTAAGTGCTTGTTATTTTTCATACATTTTTTGTTTCTAAATAAGTTTTTATGATGTAAAATATTGACAAATGCATATCATATCGAGTACAAAACTATTGTGTTATTCATTTAAAACATTTGAAATTTAAAACGTCATTTGACTAAATATTTCAATATTATTATTATTAGCATTCCGATATGTACAGTTGCCCTTTTTTTAATTTTATAGATTCAAGATTCCCATCCGATGTCTAATCAAATTTTTTGCAGATTCCGTTAATGGAAAAAAATAACTGCCTTTTTGAATTAAAACTAATTTATAACAATATTTATGTACAACAAATGGACTTTTTAGCTAAAATAAACAATACACCTTTGATTGCAAAGCAAATTGATAAAATTTTTTATTGAAATTTAAAGTAACATTCCGTTTCAAACTGGATTTATTTCCTTTAAGGTATAATCAAATTGACTTTAGCATAAGTTCGAATAAGGTTATATTTAGTCTTTAAGATTATATGAAAACGATCCTTCAATCTCCGTTTCATTTTGTTATTCAACAGAAAGGCTTATTTCTCCTTCAGTCCACACTCACGCCCAAGATGTCAACACGAAAAAAAAGGTTGGGCTTTTCCCCGATTATTTGCGTCAATTTTAAGAGCAGGATATTATTTCGCGGCTGAAGAAAGATTAGCATGTGATTACACGCAGGCCTTTATGGTCGCGAGCTCGAAAGCGTCAGGTCGTCGCTGTGGCGGAAGTAAAACAGGTCGGTGCTCTCCCGGCGATGATGATATAGGTGAGGGCGAAACCCGGGGGTGAAGAATGGCTCTGCCTTTCGGGTGGCGAAGGAATGTGGAAGGGTCAGAGCGTGCCATCACCTTCCAAAACCAACCCTCCTCGCTCCCTCCCCCACCTCGGTGAATCTCCCCCCCACCCTAAGCTCTCGACCCTTTCGCCCCCGCCAGCACACTGCGTAATGCACGCGAATGATTAAGTGCCCGCTGTGTGGTCGCTGGCCGGGAATCAATCCTTATGCGCCAGCGTGGGGTTGCGGGGTGGATGAAAGGCCCTCCTCGACGGTGTAAGAGAGAGGGAGAGAGCGGGAAGGGGGGCATCACGTACTCGCAGCGGGTGGGTGGGAAAGGTCGGCGGGGTTGAATGGATGTGCCCCCGCAGGCCGGCCATGCGAACCTCGCCCACTTCCCCCCTTGTTTATTTCTACATCCACGCTCTTTCTTTTTCCTTCATCCTCCCCAAATTGATTCTGGCGCCTAACCAAAGTCTTCCACGCCGTGTTCTCAGCCACCACATTAAAATTTATCTCCCGCCCGTCCTTCAACTGGTAAATGTGTAAGTGTATTAGGCCCTAATTTGAAGGCTTCAGTGTTATTTTAATTTGAAGCAACCTCTCCCATGCTTGGAAAGTATTCAGAATCCTAATCAAAGTAAATGCTGGTGCGCGGGAAGTCCGTGACATGAAACTCCCAAGCATCACCGCAGCGATACGGCAACGTTACGGCACTATAAGCCCTCAGGACGGGATACGACTTCTTAATAGATGAAAATTCTCTCGAAGAATTCGGGCCGAGGCTTTCTCCACTCCAGAGCAACGTATCATGATGTAATGCCAGTTCTAAATCTGAATTAAGTGTGATTTGATGTAATTGGTGGAGATTTCAGAATACGATTATAATAACGTTGAATTCGAGGCAACTACAAAATTTTAATTATGTTAAATTTTCCTAGAAAAAGTAGGTATAGAAAGTCAAAACTATGGCCATAAAATTTATCAAACCCTGATATGTGTTCACTTAACCAAGCTTTTTATTTCTTTGTCTATATTCGGCATGAGCCAAACATTTTCAAGTTATCTTGAAATAAATAAGCGAGAAGCTATAGTGGCGTTCATATATTTAACGTTGATCAAAATGAATATTCATGTGTTGGTAGGATAAATATTTTCAGTCCCACATTTTTCTTAGACAAATTTATTTCAATAGCATATACTTTTCACAATGTCTCTAGGCTATTTTAACTATGAATAAATAATGATAAATAATAAGCATTATTTTAGCTGGGACACAATGTATCGCATTGGGCAGTGCTAGTGCATATTACTCATAGTAGCACTGCTTAGCGGGTTTTGAAATATTCGTGGGAACCTCGATCGCTGAAAAGTATCACATATGCTATTTCTCATGTCTTGCAAAGATGACCTAAATCCCTTGCCATTGAGTTTGAAGTTGGTCCAATATTTCACGATACTCAATGCACTAGCTCACGGCCGCGTTCAAAGGAAGCTTCTTGAATTTTAAAGTGATGTCGTACGATGCACAAAACTCCCTCCGCAAAGAAAAATGCTTTCCCACCCGGTTCTTCATCTTCGTGTATACTTCCTTTCCTTTAATGATTCTGTGAATCTATCCTATAACTCAAAATGTGTCGATAATCTATAGCTATGCTTTCAGAATAGTAACCATTATTTACTCCAATATTTATGTGTAGTGCAGCATGCAGTATATGCAGCATGAGTTATCAACTAGTGCTGTGCTAGTGGTCGACACTTTATGAGAAATGGTGATAAATGAGTAAATTATGTATATCTACGTCTGTTTCGCTTTGGCCAAATATCCTGCTCTATTTTTTTACTTGCTGTTCCCGGTTCCCTGATAGATTGACAAAGTAGTGTCTCTCGCACACTATAAAACATATTTCAGTTGCATAGATGACCGTAATATCAAGTTTGGCTCTAAATTGCTTCATCGGTATATCCAATGTAATTTTATATTGAACATTTATTTGGTAATCTACCGGTTAGGGTAGGTTTCTGATGGAAACAAAACCTTTAAATTCAATAAGACTTTTTTATTTTGTTATACACAATGAAATTCTCTATCCAATATATAATATATTTAATTCAGTAGTCTTCATCCTACGCTTTAAAGACCTCAGTTAATTTCCGAAATGCGCATGGATTTGTGTACCCACCGAAGTAGTATCGCTGTTACGTAATGAATTATCTTGAAAATCCAGAGGAAGATAATGAATTAGTCTTTCATGAGGGTAATTTATATATTTTACCTTAAAATAAGAATTGGTCATTCAGTAGTATACAGCTTAATTATGGTCCTTTTTGTGTAAACAGTAGTTTACAAAGCTATCTGGTGTTCTATGAGCATATATTATTGTTAGTCCCTGCCTATAGTCAGGAAATATATAAACAGATGCAACTTTATACTAATCTGGTTGCTGTGAGCGGTCGTTAAAAACACAGTGAAAGAGACGCTTCTTACGAATGTTTTATTCTGGTTCTGAGTTTTATAAAATTATTTTCTCTCTTGCAAAAATTTAAAATTATTTATAATATACTGTCGGGAAATCAGCGGAGGCTGAAATGGTAAGAATATGAACTATGTAATAACACGTCACAATATTGAATAGTTGATAATATTTTACTCTCATCTGTCTCGTACACTATTGTGGCCTCAAACCGAAACCCAGAAATGAAGCTTAACAGCATCAAAAGAGTTTCTGTAAGTCTGCAACAAATACGCTATTTTTTCTTGCATCAATTACAATTTCTTATTGCCACTCTCTTATAGGTGTTTTGCAGCTTTCAGATTTGTCACTCATTTTAATTGAATAGTAGCAATTGTTTGGAAAATATCAATTAATCTGAACTAACAGTAAGCTTATTACGTTAGCCCTTATTTGCCCTTTGACATGTGTTGTTTCCATTCTTAAACTGATTTCAATGATGCATGGTTTTAATAAATTCACAGGAAGAATTATTATCATAGTACATTTTTCTAAGTCATTTAGGTAATTACTCTAAAATTACGGGTTAACAAATCCTCGCAAAAAAGTTAACGTTAGGTAAATCAAGTAATTCCGTTTTCAATAATCCCTGCATTGGCTAGTTCAACTTACGGCTATTTCCGTGGTATGGTTTTGTTAAATATGCTCATTTCAATGATTGAATGTAAATTTTTAGCATATTTAATTTTGAAATTATAAAAATCGACTTCAAACTTGAACGACTAAAGCTCGGAATAATTTAAATTATTAGAATGAGGGTTGAGTCATTATTATATGCTCTATTGCCTATACAATATTGAAAATGGACGAACGAGTATCATTGAACAATATCGATAGTATCAATTTTCTCATCCCTTAAGTTATAATTTACGTAATGTGTGTCTTAGGGGGTAAAGTGTTGAAATTTTGTGATTGCTCTGACGAAAATATTGAATAGTGGTAATTTTAAGTACCCTCCACCAAGTCGAAATTTTTATACCTACTTAATATTCTTTCTTACAGTACATTATTTTAAGCGCAAAATTTCAAACGGATTTTATCTTGAAACGTGATATATGTACACATGAATTTACACGTTGGGAAGAGCATAGTACTATGCCTTGTAGGCGTCTGGTTTGCGAAGGGGAATATCCATGATGTGTGCAAGGGACACAGATTGTATTTGGATGAAGCAGATTTCGCCAGAAGACGAGTCAGGAACGGGAGAAACACATGTGCTCACTTCAATCCTCATTTGGAAACAATGCTCGTCGAATATCGACTGTTATCTTTAATGACCAGGGCAGTTGTTGAGGGTTGGTTTTCAGGGGTCGGGAAAGAGAGCATGATAATAGGAGGGGTGTGGCATATGGCCCTGGTGGATGAAGGCAATGGCTGTAGATCACGCATGGGCTCAGCAGATGAAGTCCGGTGTTAATAACGATGTAGGACTACAGCGTGGACGTTGTGGGACTCAGCTGTTAGAGCTTCAAAAACAAGGATAGTGAGGACTGAGAAAACGCGTTTTCAAGGAAAAAACATCTCCGAGTTGGCTGGCGAATAAATGCAGCGCTGTTGGGCACTCTCCACTAAAATGGATCTGGCTTACCCATTTTGCTTGGCACAATTTTTTGGGTCTGCTAGGGGAAGAATCCCATAAAGAGATATTACTTCAAGGTTCAGATGGGTCGACACGCTATTCGTTTTCCGTTAGCTACTGCTACGGGAGACTTCCTGCCAAGCAAATTTCATCTTTCATTTGATTTATGGTCAAATTACCCATACATTTGACGTTACTTATTGAATTTTTTCTTCCGGAAACAATAAATTTAAAAATATGCGTTTCACATTCCTTGGTAATAAATTGGCATAAGTTGGAAAGTAAAGTCTTAATGTAATGACGTTGATGGTTTTTCAATTATCAACAAATATTTTAATCATTATTGCTAATTTGGATCATGTTATTACTTTTTATTTGGTAGGTATAGTAAAGTTGTTAAATTACGTTCAAACTAAATATAGCATTTCTACCTTCACGTGTCGTCCAGTATGAGTGTTTATGTTTGTTTGGTGTTTTTGCTCAATGAAGGGCGTGAGTTGTTCTATTATCCTTTTCTTGCCTTTCATTCCAGTCGCTTCCTTTTGTGGTAAAAATAATACACGTGAACAAGCCACGTAGGTTGCATTCGTAGACCTGGAGGTGGCCTTCGAGTGAACAAGATGTTCAAATTGCTGAACAAACTTAGTGTTACTATGACAGAAAGATAATCTACCCAACTATTCAGTAACCAAGTCGCTACGGTGAGAATGAATGACGGAAGAAAAATAGAAGCCAAAATAAACAAAGGAGTTAGGAAAGGATGCAACCTGTCACCAGCACTATTCAGCATACATATGGAAGAGGCAATAAAAGAATTACTAGAAGTGGGCATCAAAGGAATTAAGGTGAATGATGACGAAGTTAACATGCTCCACTTTGCGGGTGACATCTCTGTTGTAGCAGAGAATCCGGAAGACCTGCAGGCATCACTGAAACCAATGGAGGAAACGCTTCAAGAATATAACATGAGAATCAACAGTGATAAAAATAAAATACTATTGTGCAGAAGAGAGAAGCTGACTGCAGACGTTCAAAGACAAGGAAAAACAAAAAGAAAGTAGAACAAGGGAAATCATTTATCTACCTCGAAAGCGCCATAACAAGGGATGGAAAAGGCTTGACGGACATCGACCGCAGAATACCTCAAGCCAAGAAGGCGTTTATGATGAAGAGGCAACTGTTATTCTTAAAGGAGATGAAGTAACAAATAAGGATGAAGTATGTCAGGTCATTCGTATGGAGAATGGCCCTCTATGGATCGGAGGCATGGACCATCGGAAAACCAGAGCAAAGAAGAAGAGAAGCCTTCGAAACATAGTGTTGGAGACGATTGCTGAAGATTAAATGAAAGGATAAAGTTAGAAATGAAGTACATATAGAGAAGAGCAGATGTGAAAAAGTCCATATGGAGCACCAAATGGAAAAGAAGAATCAGGTGGTTTGGTCACACCATGAGAAACAACGGATTCGTCAGGAACATAATCGAGGGAAAATAGAAGTGAAAGTCCCACGGGGGAGGTCATTGAATACATATGTAGGACAAGTAAAGAGAGATATAACAATGAAGACCTACTGTGGAGTAAGGGAATTGACTTGGGATGGAGAAGAATGGAAGACTGCAGTCTACTAATCTTAGGATCGAAAGACTATGATGATGATTAGTAGATTTTATTTATTGATTTTGTCTTTATTATTTGGCAATAGCTTGTACCTGAAGGTTTTTCTCTTATTTACTGAATCAAGGATGAAGTATTATTCCTCGCTATCGTAAAATATTTTCACTTGAACGAAATATGTTGCGATTGAAAACTAACACTGCAGATATTATAGAGGAATTATTCTTGTTTATTGAATTTGCATGCCTGAAACTTGTTCATGGCGAAAGAAAAAATTAAGCCAAAAGAGTGTTTTTCAGTCTCAGTCGTTTCCTAATCCATATATATTGGAGTTACTTTCGCACATTTAGTCCATTTAGTCTTTTTTGTCGAGATAGCTGTTAACACGCTGTCATGCAAATGGCATGTACCTAAATATCAAATCCAATGAACGTAAACAATATATCACTTATCGCATAAAAATATTTTTTTTAAATAATAAAACCTGTTTACATTCCATTTTTCATAAAACATTATTTTATTAAATATACAGAGTATTTTGCTATCACTATATTGCGGTGAATACTTCTAAGTATGTATGTACGTACTTTTCTGTAGAATTTCGTTAAACTTGGTATGGAGATCATTCATATCAATTTTTTTATTTGATACGAATATTGATATTTTTTAATAAAATGGGGAGGCCTTTTTTTCCAGTCAAAACGTTGATACTTAAGGACTGCTTAGTAATAGTAATTAGTAATGCAATTATTGAAAGTAACCCACTGTTATTCAAAATTCTCACATTCTGTTATTTAATGGGTTTCATTGATGTATATTTTTTGTGGGTAAAAGAAAGCAGATCGATATGGAGTGTTTTAAAAAGCAGCAGAGAAAACTAAGAGAAAAATTAAGGGAAACACTCTATCCCGCTCAAATGCTAAATAGTTGAAATTTAATAGCTATTAGTGTTCATTTGCATCTCATTTATGGAGTTATGTGCATGAACTCGTAGATTATAGACTGGTGTTTATTCTCAATTCTGTGCCTCCAAGAATCCGGCGGCAGGGAGATTATTTAGTAGACTTCGGAAGAAGAAACTTGCACCATTCATTTCAGAAGGTCGTCTACTGTCAGCAGCACTCCCTTATCTCAGTCAATATCCACCCGAAAATACTTTTATTCGCATCTAACAAACGCCAGCCCTTCGTTTTTTTATCGCTGCGTAAATGCTTAGGGAATACACAGAAAGGGCGGGGCCAGATGCTTAGATATGCCCCAGGCTTCTTCGTCACTGGTTTTCTCCAATTTTAGATCATGATACGAAATGCTTTGATATGCTAGTAGTAATCTTCCATGCTTTAGCACTCGAGCAGTTGTATTGCTCATGAAATTGTCGAAGAACTGTATAAATTCCATTATCAAGGGAAAGTGGAAAAGAAATAGATAGTCATTTATTTAGCAGTTTTCTTCCTCGTTCCCATTCTGTAATGGTGTTTTTTTCTTTCATTTTTTTTCTACTTTCCTATGTGTTAGTGTACGAAATGTTTAGGTACACACTCCCATTTTTTTGGCAATAGTTTCTTACATTCCATAAGGGATGACAAACTCATTGCAATCTAGCGTGGAATTGTTATAAATATATGTGTGTGGGTGTGAAGAATGCATTTAAATCACCTAAAAAAATGGAATTGAAAAAAGAATATTTTGCTCGGGAAACAAATTCCCATGCACCATAATGGATATTTTCTAACTTTACTTGTAAAACGGTCCGAGTTACCTTCATGCTTGCAAATAACTTGCGTAGACACATACACATAGACAATCACAAAACACATAGCTTCAGACACGATATTATACCAGCTTGCTTAACATGAATCAACTTTCTGAAAATTCAGGTCAATATTTAAATTCCAGTGATTATATAGAATAGTATGATTGGCAATGTGATTTTGTGCTTTTTCCATTAACTCTTTCAGCTTTACATCTCTTTTTAAATGAAGAGTACTTGTGTCACTGGTCATCGTTGACCGCAACTCTCTTAGATCAAAAGAAAAAAAACGGATGGCTTAAAATACTCTTAAAATAATATAAATATTATCCTTCTCTCTATAATATGCTGCAAATACGCATTTCCAGGGTATTAATTTCCATATTTTCCCAATAGAACTCCCGAGTGAAACGCAATAAAGGTTAATTATTTGCACTTCATCAAGCAGGCAACTATCGAATAATTCACCAGAAGTTAACTGACTCTAGCATCTGTCAAGTGATTTTTGTGTCGATAAAACAAAAATCAATATTTGAAAAAATACCGTTGAATGGTTTCGTCGGCCTGATTGATATTCAGGGCATTATGGCAGTTTCCGTACTATTTCCGATTTCATTTTATTCTGTACTAGCAGAAAAAAATGTTTTTCCTTCGTGTACCTCGCCTATTTGCATTCTGGATTCTTTTCTCTCTCCCCCAACTCTGAGTTTTAGGAAGAAGGATGGCTTTGAGAAAACCTTTGCCGTTTTCTGAGCACGAATACCCTTTTTTTCCAAACGTTGGCCATTATCGTTCCCAGGGAAAAGCCGTCCCTTTGCCGATAAGGATTCATGTCCACGCTACCTAAGCGTATTCCTGGCATCCTCCTCCCACAAACCCCCTATGCTGACCGCCTCCCCCATCCTCTTATCCCTATTTTTCTGCCACTCGCACACACTCTTCGTTTTAATTTTATTTTTTTGCTCCCCTCCATCTTGCCACTGTCCTTTCCCCCTTTTGTGGAAGCATGAACCTTTCCCTCCTCCTAGCTGCTCCCACTTCCCTGCAACTTCCCCGCAGCGTTCCGCAGATGCTGAGCGTTTTCGCTCTCCGCTCTTAAACCCTCTCTCTAAGGCTTGCGTGCCCTTCAGCATCCGGAGATGGACCCGCTGTATGAAAATCCAACCCCGCGTTAGGGTTTATTCTCTTCCTGCGTCTCCCGTAGGCGTTGAAGTTCATGCCTTTCCTCTCTTGAGGGAGCCACTGCATGCATCTTTAATCTGCTTAAACGTACGACGCCATGTCTACGCCATTCTAACAAGCTAATTATTTTAAAAACATTTTCTGCATGTTGTGTTCTCTGATA
>LYUA01000132.1:576289-587488 GCA_002093875.1 Calopteryx splendens
TTAGTGCCCAAGGCGTATTTTCTATATATATATATATATATATATATATATATACATGTGTGTGTGATTTTAAATGAATTACAGACGACGTGAATTTAACAGTCTTACTCTATTTCTATTTTGCTTTAACTACCAAAATATTTTCGAGATTATTATGGACACTAGATGTGTACTTAGCTTTTAGGTAAAATATGAGTGGAATCATAATAAATAATTGAGTGGAAATCATATAACTAATATATCATTTTTTTTTCTTTGCAGGTAAGAAGCTTCATGTGTATTTATAATCCTTGGAGTCTTATATGGAGTTTCATTAGGTATGTACATCTCTCCAGAACTATTTATATGTTACGCATAGTGTAACGTATTTCATATGAAATATTTTATATCAAAATATAATCCCAATATTTATGTATAATAGATTCTCTTAACCTATAATAATCTTTCATCGTAAATAATTTTGGTGACGAGACATATGAAATATACTCTATTCATTATCTTCCATCAGATTTCAATGACATCTTCAAATTTTACTGCAAGTAGTGATGGGCATACGTAATTTCTCTTGTTTACCAGCCAGCATACTTTTAATTTTTAAAAGCAAGCTTAGTTACAAATGTACTTGTTGTCACCATTCATTCTGCCTACAAAAGTTAATTATTCTGATTAAAGTGGGATTAAATTACCTGCATCATCGGTATGCATCCATTCTCGGTTTTCTATTGTTTTAAATTTACATCAGAACTCTTCACGTCATTAATAAACTATCAATAACATTTATATGCGGACGAATTCCAAATTTACTATGCCATACGCCTGCTATCTTATTAGCAATTTTGAAAGAAAATTAGTATATATTTTCTCTCTACGATTATTAGAAAATTCCCAAAAAATGTATACCAGCAAATGAAAAGTCATTATTATTGACAGGCGTTATCATATAAATAATATTAACTTTAACATGCTTCCGAGGGTCGTGGTTCAAGATACCTGTCGTGGAAAGAATATATTGAATACGTCTCAAAAAGGGTTCAAATCACACCATGCAGATTAAAACAATTTCGAAATTTACTCTCGGTACTATTACAAAAAGAAAATGTTACACTCACGTTTACTACAGCTTATAAATTACTGTTCTCCTGTGTACTCGATTACTTCCAGAAGTTAAGTATTAAACTACTAAGTCTAAACTATGGTTTTCGCTCTATGTTAAAAATGCCTTTGATGAACATGTCACTCCATTAAATTAAAAATTCCAATGGCTGAAACTAAAAAATAATCAACTTCAAAAGGCAATATTTATGTAATTAGAAAAGAACTCATCTTAAACAAAGTGCTCTCTTTTCTGTATGAAAATGTAAAATTTAATAGTGAAAGGGAGAAAAAATTAACACGCAAAACCGTGGAATCATACCTCGTTCTTTCGTTCGTTCGAATTCGTTGAAATATCTACGTTAAATATTTTTGTGTCATCTGTGAAAAACTATTCATAATCAAGTAAATTATATAAGAAAATATCCCGTTGCTAATATAGGGTCACCATGTGGTTTCATTCTCAGCCTGATTAATATAAAACATTTTTTTATACTGCAATTTTTCTATTGCCTTTGTTTCTTTTTTGAATAGTCCGACATTTTGTAAATATTCTGGTATTATGTTGTTTTAATACTCACATATTCTGATAATCTTTTGTTATTTCATATATGTTTTATTTACTGTTTTTCTGGTGTTGGCGATAGTGCATTCGGACTATTAATAAAAATGAAACTGTTATGAATTATCATAACTATAAAATTGGAATTATAAATATTTTAGTATGTTGATGTTGTTGGAAATCTGTTTAAAATTTAATGCTTAATAATTCAAAAGTGACAAATTTTATCAATGAGATATACACATTGTTCCATGATAGTTTATTTCCCCGAGCAATAAACGTTTATTTATATATTTATTCTAGATATTTCTAATTTCGTTGGAAAATAAAATTTTAAAATAATATGTGTGGGCAAAATATTCTGCTGTACACATTTACCCTGCACACATGTTTTAATAAGTCATTTCATAAAATAGGCTTATTCTCTTTTGATTGCTCACACCGGCAGTTAAATGCTATTTTTTTCCTACCTGCTCGCTAAAATAGGACGAAATTCAAACTTTTACAATGCCTCCTGCTCATGGATGCATTTTTGCTGTATCCAAACTATGGATGATACTCATTACTTTATTTGCGTTGCTAAATATTCTAGTGGCACTTGTTTCTTCGAAAAATGTTTTTTTATGTAGCATAAACGTGAGCGTAAATAAATCGTCAAATCTCTCTCTTTGTCAGTTTTGTAGAGGGCACTTTCCCCATAAATCTCGCCTTGTCCCCAGAGCTAATTGATATTCAATGGCGCCTCTGCGTTTTATCGGTTCGAGAGAAGGCGATGGTCGGAATTATGACCCCGCTCTCCACCTCCTGTGCTCCCCATACACACAGGCGTCCCCCCCCCCTATTCCTCTCTGTCTCCCCCCCCTCTCTCTGTCTCCCATTTCTTCCACCCCGCCCCTATCCCTCGCAAGCGAAGCGCATATCTAAGGGATGCAGCCATCCGTGCGCGATTGGGACCCACTCTCGGCTAAGAGAAGGGCGTAAGGCCCTATCCTGAGGCGAGGGCGGGAATTAGTGTGTGGGTGGGTTGGCCGGAGAGAGAGGAGCCGGATCGTCGGGGAGGGGAGTCGGGGAGAGAGCGTCGGTGGCTCGTGGGAAGGGGCCGCCCCGGGAATGTAGAGTGAGTGGTGGGAGAGTCTGTGGGACGGTCTTGGGACGGGTTGAGAGGTGGGTTGGGAGGGAATTGAGGGAAGTCAAGGGTGTGTACGGACTGAAGAACTGGAGTCTGTGTGCAAGAGAATGGCGCCAACGTTCGGGAGGATATTGCTCTTGGGCTCTCATGGCTCTAATATTTAAAAGTTTTGGCAAACGATAACACTTCACATATTTGTTAGAAGTTTTTAAATAAATTCCTCCAATCTTCACCCTTCCAAATTCACTCGAGGAAAATAGCTCTCCATTATGTCAATTAATTATTAACATTTATTACTTTAAAAAATGTTTTCCAGTAGACGTTAAATTCATGTATATGATGCAACCTATCACCAACAAATAATGTGCGAGAGTTAATGAATAGATACTGATAAAGATATTAAACCTTGAGAGTCTTTTCAGTAAACTCTTTAAAAAAAATGAATATTTTCCAGGCTGAATATGTGCCCCTTGTACTTCTTGTCCTTATATTCAACGAGTGCACGATTCGTACGTAATTTATCTGAGTTTCGTGATGCGACAGTTTACATACTTCATTTAATGCTCATTCCTTCATTAGCTTATCAATCAATCAGTAAACTCAGCCCTTCATTCCTCCATCGTCTTATATATAGTACACCTTCATTGTGTCTATCAAGCTGATTTTCCTTTATTCATTGTGACATACTCATCTTAGTACCTAATCATTTATCATTTAATCATCATTTATCACTTTATATTAAATATTAAATAACATTAAATTCGGTCTTTCATCGACTAATAGGAAAAAAAATAAGCTTATTCCATTATATGTTTTATGTGTTACGTGATTCATATTTAAGTGTACAAATAATTTTATTTTTACCCTGGAATATCATCATTCTGCCATTGTACTTTTTTCGTAAAAAACATGTCAATAGGCGATTCCATAAAATTGTCATTAAAATATTTTTAAAGGCATTTAATGTTATGCGGAAGGCTACCTAGGTATCACAAAGAAATTGGATGGTCCAAAAGGAACTGAAAATCCTCGTGAGCCCCAGTGAAGGTATTTGAGGAAGCCCAGCCAGAGAGTAACAGGAGCTGGGAGGAGTCAAAGGCGAGGTTGCAGGCAATATGTAGGCCGTGCTCGCAGGACATCGTTTACAGTAGCATCGAGTCCACGAAAACGAATTCCTAGAGGAACTGCTGGAGAGACTATAACGGCCAGGAGCTTGGGAGTGATAGATACGGAACGGGGGTGTCCGGAAACTACTCGCTGGGTTGCGGTAGGAGAATGATGTAAGATTAGCTGCACATACACGTATAGCGCCGACACAAAGACAGTCGCGGAATCGCGCAGGACCCAAGCATAAGGGTGGGGCAAAATCCTCTCTCTCTCTTCCTTTTGGTATTGAGTCAGCCACGAATGAGAATCCGAAATGAGGTAGGATTGAACTGGCTTACGGCCAAGGGTGGACCAGTAAGTCTACAAACAGTGGAGAGTCATGGGGTTTGGTTCGACGTGAAGAGGAAGCGATTCCATTCGCGGCCACACCCCCTCAGACTTTAACATCCTTTGATGGAAGCTCCGAACGCATTAACGTTTCACCCCATGCCCCTCAAAAATTCATGAATGTTACGCTTGTTTTTCATTAGATCAAATTGCGAACCTGACTTCAGTATATAAGTTGTAGGCAATGGCATATCACCGTTTGCAAATCATACGAAGAATTATAAAAAAATATGATCAAAATATACAACCTGAAGAGTCAAAGGAGCATTTTATTTCATTTATAAAATTACGGATAATTAGTGAAACTAAATTTCATAAACAAAGCAATGTAATTAATTATCTGGAGATCGTGTGAATTCCGAAATAAATGATACAATATTAATAATCATATCTTGAAAACCATTCTGAGGTTGAAACCTGTTATTAAACTATAGATATGTAAAAGAAATTTGAAATCATAATATATCCGGTGCCACCTTGAAGGATCTGGCATTTGTAAAGCGCTTAGTAGGCTGTAATGATCTCAGCATTATTAGCGATTCAGACCGAACATGGGGAAAACACATTAGGATCATCGACGGAGCTGCATTGAAGAAACATGGACTAGTATAATGAATTATATGAAAATATTTTAATGATAAATTGGAGGAGAGTTGTCATTCTGCACTTGTTAGATTTCATCTTGAATACGCTTCGAGAATTTGGGGCCCTGCGTGGAAGAATCATATTCCGGAATTAAAAAGAATACAGAGTAAAGCCGCCCGCGCCGTGAAGACTCGTTATGAACGAGGCCGAGAGCGTCTCATTGTTATTGGGTGGTCTTCGTTAAGAGTAGCTAGAAGCACGAAGATTGCATGCGCGTCTTAAACTGTTAGAGAGATGCAAATCATCGAGTAAAACCCCAGAAAGAGAAGGGATTGTTTTACGCACGTATTCTAGATTTACTGCCGAATAGAAACGAGTAATCCATTTCCCCTCGCACAATTCATGACAACAATTGTAGGAAGCATCTACGACAGCACTAGGAAAGACAACTAATCACTCCTAAAAAAACCCCTCGCCGTAGATATGATTGAATCTCAAGGCAAACTTTATTTATTTCTCCGGCTACAAGAATTCAATGCACATAGGCATCATTTTGCATGTATTCAGTTCTAGCACACACAAGGAAAGAACGGAGTGGTCATCCTCCGCCGTAATAAATAATTTCTTTGATTGTTGAAACAGTATAGGGATATAAAAAATTTTCTTATTTGGAAAATATTAAAATAAATACAAAAAGGCGTGCAAGATATGGCTGAATCGTAAATTTGGCCAAAAAAGTCACGCTAACAGTTTAAAATTCCACGAAATATTAAATAAAATGTATGTGTACCATTTTTTATTGAATCATACTATTGCATTTTCTTAAACCGTCGATAGAGATTACTTATGAATACATGTTCGCTTGCATGTGTTGAGTGGTTCATGAGAATTTTTTTAAGATAGAAACTTTAGGTGATAATGCACCGCTCACTTCTCTAGCGGATGTAGGCTCGGCGAGCCGTGGTTAAACGTAGGTAACGTGAAAATCTGATACCGCGAGCGTCGGGGGACCACGCTCTCTATGTGCCGAAATATAAGACTTTTTATGCAAAGGTCTCACATTTAAATACTTCGCAAGCCATATGCAGTAATTTTTATATGCTGCCTCCTCCATTGAACTATTCTTTGTTCACTGTTATTACATTCACCTGTGATTAAAAACTATATTGTGCTAAAATTGACCTGCATAGCCGATTTAATCAGCACAAAAACTACCTTTAAACATAAAAAAACAATAATATGCTCTGTGATGAAGAGAAGATACTCCCAGTTAGGGCCCAGCTTCTTAGTGCTAGTTAAATGATTTCAAATTTATTGAAATGATAGTTCTAAGCTATTCCCTGGAAAGATAGTTTCTAAAGCAATACTCCCGAATTAGAACAAATCTTCCTTTTACTTAGGATTTCCCTAGCTCCGGGGAAATCTGAAGGAATAAAACCGCCGGAAAGATATTGCTGACGATAAAATTGTTTCTTTTCATACAAACAGTCTGGTTTGAATAGATGCTTACAATGTTGGAGTTTTGAGAATCGAGTTACAGTTCTCGTATCCTCAATTATAATATTTTCCTTATTAAAACACTACCGATTGATTTCCTCATTGCGTATTTCCACAATTCCTTGAAGATAGGAAATACTAAAATTGAGATATGGATTTCAAAACGCCGTTGTCTTTCTTTATATAATTCCTACCTTAATGTTGAGTCCATTTACAATGGCCCGCGGACAGGTAGGTGTTTGCCTGTTCTTAATGTCTTTTCGTTTTTAACCAAGAAATGATTTATTCCTTAGGAATAAATCATTTCATGGATGTAAAATTAAGTGGAAGAAAAATAACAGGAACTCTTAAGTCAAATTAATTAATTATCTCAAACTTCTCATATATTAATACTATTCCACTTTATGAAATGATTTTTTTCATTTTAATGATCTATGCAAATGTATCTATTCAAGAACTCTTCTCATGCCTTAAAGCATTCTGACTCTGATAAGTGATCATAACACACACACTCGATGGTAGATGTGTATAACAGATGTGGTCACAGAGAGGCACGATCCCTATAATTAATCACCACCATGGAATTTGGAGGCCTTCATATCCTATTCATTTTTACCCGCAGTTAAATTTCAATTAAAATTCTCACGAGAACTGTGAGGACTGATTTTTATTAATTCGTTCCCAATTCCATCACAATACCAAATTGAGAATAAAAATTAGATTTGATTCTCAATGGCCACAATTATTCAGAGAATTCTGATGTAAAAATTTCCCCTTTTCTTGGATTTTAAGGTAAACCAATCAAACAGGAAGGGAATTAATTACCAAGTTTCTTCGGGGGAATTATGAATGGAACAAAAAAATCGACGACAGTTTTCTCTCGAGTAGAGGAGTGAGAAAGATGAATGACCTCTTTTTTGTAACGTTCTAGATTTTAATATTTTCCGATTTCATCCCTCAATTTCATGCTACCCATAATTCCATCCCTTATGTACTTTTCATCCGACTTGCCTCCTCCATCTTATCTCTTTGCGAAATTTTATCCCTTAGCCTCCTTATCGTCTCTTCTTTTCAATACCTCTTCGCTTTATCTTTACTCTTATGCCCATGTCAATATGCAGCGATCTACTCATCACCTCCGGCTATTTCTCCAGCATTCAGGTTCTCCATCTCTCCAGGCTTCTCCTCTACTCCAATCGTGCTCATGTTTAGTATGCCTGCCCTCAATGTGGTTTGTATGTGCTCTTTTTATCCTGAGAAGTGATTGATGAACCGAAAGAAGCGCCAACGTCCTCTCACCCCACCTGCCGTCTCCGTCCTCAGCTTCCCCCTTCCAAACTGCTCCTTCATCTTCTCCCCTAACACTCCGTCCCTCGGCATTTATATCCTCCCCCATTTCATATTCCCTTAATCTTCAATCTATTTATTTTAATTTCCTCTAACATTTGAGGTCACAAGGAATCCACCCAATATATTTAGGTCATGATTGGGCCATATTTTTCCCAGCTCCGCGTTAATTATAAAACCTCCCTTTTACCAATAGACACTGGTTAGTTATTCTACTGACAGAGATATCATTCCAGCGCCGTGGCATGTATGAATACATGAATATGATTTCCACGTTCCATTTTAAATATTTTAGAAATGTTTGCATGCAAAGTTGATGTTAAATACTTTAACTTGGTTTGTCTTAACAGTATTCGAGTGGAGTAAAACTCTTTACAAAAACACTTTCCCAAGTCTCGGCATATAAATATTTCATAAAAAAGATATCATTACTTATTATGCAAATGCTTCTTTGACAAAAAATTATTTGTGTAATGCCATTCCTTTGTACTTACCTACGTCGTAAAAATGAGCATTTTTTTCTGTTTTGGAAATTTACTGCTGGTAGAAGCTGAAGTGATCATGTAGCAGTTTGATAAATTTGTGATTTCATAAATATTGAGCAAAACGTAATACAAATTCAAATATTTCAATGCAAAAGTTTTAAATATTAATTTTATATCATTTAGAGATTAAACTTTTAAAAATAATAATCCAATTTCGGCATTTGGGGCTTAAAAACTTGTTACCTTCTCTCTACAGACGTAGAAACCCATTTGAACTGACTGACTTTCCAGACCCATCACTCAAATTGATATGGGTGATTCATTTTGTTGGTCGGATTTTTTTTTGTTTTGTCCTAATTACTTCTCGATGTCTGAAAAGAAGCTGCTCATCAATCAAAACCTTATTGGCTAATTCCCTCGCTTTCTAAATCCACAATTTTATCCTGCCAGCCGCACACTTTTCTTTACAATGCCAGAAATTTCGACTTTTTCCTCTCCGAATGAACTCCTCTATCATTTCTTTAGAATATTTATGTGTAGTTCGTTAGTCATTGAAGTATCAAATTAAGGGTCCACATATAATGGAAGTCATTCGGCGTCCTATAAATACATTTAATGTATATATATATATATAAATTTATATGTCTTATATTTGTATCTTGTGCCCATATATAATTTATATATATATATGTATACATTATATATTATATGTATATATATATATATAAATATATATATATATATATATATAAATATATATATATATATATATATATATATGTTTATATATATATGTATGCATATGTGTGTGTGAGCCTTAAGTAATTTTTGCTATAATACTCATGACGAGGATTTCCTGTTTTTCTCCCCATGAGGCTTAAAGAGGGATAGATGATGTTGTTTTGTCTGATATTTCAAATTTGTTGACACATAAATTAAAAGTTGAGTAGCGGTTAGTCAAGAAAAGGAAGCCACCGAAACCCTTTTTAAAAAGTAATAATTCGGACTTGTCACTTTTGGTGGAAAAAACTTGAAATAATACATCATTTCTTGCATCGGAGTTTCTGAGTCGAGCATTGGGTGACCTGACATGCGAGATAAAAATGAGTAAAGAAGTGTCAACTAATTCGTAAGATTTAAATTGTATTTGAAATGCGTTCTAATTTTAGGATTTACCACGAATCCTCTCAGATTTTTTTTCCCTGTTACAGTCCCTATTTTTTTCTAGCATTAACCCCAATTATTTGTCCAAGTTAAGCATAGGAAACGAATTCATCAATTGAAAAATGCATCTTTTCCATTGGCAATGAGAATAAAAGAACTGTGGTCACCTCCCTAGAAATGCAATGCTGTACAATAGGAAACACTTTCTCAGGGTGAAGATATAGCTCGTGAGTCATTATTTACCAATGAAATTCTAGTTTAACTCAAACTGTTGTCTTTTGTCAAAGTTGGCTGCAAGGCAGAGTAATGTTTATTTTAAACAACCAGAACTGGCCGTAGTAGTAGTTTTACTTTTACGGAAGAGAATCTAAGATATCACATCATAGCGTAGATCTTTATATTTCTTGGAAAAAGCCGTGTAATAGCCTAGACATGCAGAGCATTAAGATATTTTTTCGAATTTGATAGATATTAAAGCTGTAAAAATCGGTGAATTTCATTGTTTTTTCTATCTAAAAAATAACTAACTTATGCACATTAATACCTGGAGAAAATAATTGGAAAAAAGGATGCAAGTAAATGGAGGAATAAAATAAGAAAAGCAGTACACAAAAATTTCAACCACAAATGACCGAACGACCATCAGCCACAAAAATATGTGAGCGTCTGAAATGGCTACAGACTAGACCGTGAAATGCTGTGATAATTAGGTAAAGCATCACTAAAGACCACAGTATTCAACTGGAAGGTCAGATTTGTAGACGAGGATAGATATAGATAGATCATCCAATGCTAAACCAAAATTGCGTGTGAAACCGATCGGGTTCACGTACCCGAACAGGTTCACGTACCAGAACCATATGGGTAACCCGAAAAATTAAACAGCTTGGATGGATCTGAGGGTGCCCAGAGGCGTCGCTCAGAATTGAACCCGGATTTTTAGCTCAGCGAGACTAACACGCCTATGGGGATTGATATAATATTACATGCAAATAATATTTTAACCTTTAACTCAGCTGTAATACTGCAGTTTATTAATATTTTGATTACGATTTAGTTTATAACTCTTTAAAGTTTAATCAAACGTGCTTCTTAAATTTGAAGTTAATAAAAATATTGCTATCTTGTTATTTTTTAATATTGTTAGTAAATATATGAGTAACAATGTAATCTTGGTGTTATAGATATTAACTGAGTCAATTCCATCATTCCTAAATATGATTGCTGATACCACGTTAGCCTCCATGCAATGCCAATGGACCGGTTCTCACTTTATGTTTCTTCCGCTTTAAAGAAATAATATTTTCCTGCGTGCAACGGTTACGAAGGCTGTCTTTTGGAATCATTTCTTCCGCCGATTGACGACGCCGACTTCCCGGGTTCATCAATAACTCCCATCTTATCCCCATCCACTCCATCAACCCCTCAAGCTCTTTGATTAATGACAATGCCAGAAAAATAGGCGCCCGCAATATAAATCCGTTTTGGTAATAGCCTCTTAAAAAGACCAAATGTTTGGAAAACACGGAGAGTGTTTATAATATAGGTAGTTAATTTTTTAATTCTTGAAAATAAATCTGGGGAAAAACTTTAAATGACATAATTTTATATAAAATATTTAATTCTGGTATCACAGGTTTAAAGATATATTTCGGACACGCATGTTTCTATTCTTAGAATTGTCCAAAAAATCCACATTAAACCTTTGCTTAACTGCTATGATCACCATGAGTTCATGCATTACTATGAATTTTAAAGAAAATTTGGATTCATTCATGAAATATTTATTTATCAGCCAAGGCTCAAAAATATTAATAAAATTCGTTCCATGTTAACTTTGTGGT
>LYUA01000132.1:587578-598540 GCA_002093875.1 Calopteryx splendens
GGTCCTGACCTGATGATGGTGCTTAAGCGCCGAAACCCGGGTCGTGTATGTATTTTGTTGTGTGGTGTGTAACAGTTATTTTAATAAATCCATGTCTCAAAAATATTATTTACAATTTTAAAGTCGTTGATATAATGCAATGCACCCATATTTTTTCCATTACAAACTCTAGGATTTCACTTGAAGCACGTTAAAGGAAAACGACTTAGGTCTATGTAAGAATCCACCTGGCCATAAACATTCAATGAGGCTACTACCTCGGTGGAGATAATCAATACTATTTTCGAAGGTTTTTAATATTGAATGTTAATTTTAATCTGAATCTCTCATGCCCGTAAACGAACGCATTGTTTAAAATCCTTTACATTAAATATATGGAATGAAGGGAGTTAGGAAGGAAGTAGAAATGAAGAAAGGTTTACCGTAGGTGTGTGTTCATCAGAAACCTGCCTTAACCGGTAGATTACCAATAACGACATTAAATATGTGATACATATCAAAGCAACGGAGATATCAATCTGGGGGATTTAAAAGGCATGTGAGGAGGATACCAGGGCTCTAAGGATGACGAGGGATGAAGTAGAGAGAGAGCTATAGTGGTATTGGGGGACGGTGGGATGTGATGTAATACCGGCAGAGGCACTTAATGCCTTAAGAACATGTGCAATACGTTTGTTTAGAGAACTGGTCAGTGAGATATATGAAACCGGGGAGTGTCCAAGGGGTCTCCAAGATTTTTTAGAGAAAATAATGTCATTCCTCCCTGAGAAAGATAACGCTAAGACTTTTAAAGAGAACCGTACGATTAGTTTCACAATGCATGCGGCAAAGGAGGTGGTCAATATAATTATGAATAGGATTGAGAGGAAGATAGAGGAAAACACGGATGAAGACCAGTTTGGAAGGATTAAGGAAGGGGATCAAGGGATGTTATCTATAGCTTGTATGAGAAAGCTGAAGGAGAGGGCGCTCGAGGTGAACAGAGATTTGTTCATCTTCTTTATTATCTACGATCAAGCGTTTGACAGGGGGAAATGGGACGTGCTATTAAAGATTCTTAGGTAAATCGAAGTGGATTGAAAAGATAGGAGATTAATAAAGCAGCTGTACAGGGGACAAAGAGTAATGGTAGAGTAATGGTGAGGATAGAAAAGGATGAGACGGATGGAACGGCTATGAGAAGGGGTCTGAGAAAGGGGTTCTGTTTGGTATGATTTGGTGGGATAGTGGTTGAAAGAAGGACACAAAAAACTATCAAATATGAGAACGACAAGGCTGTGATAGCAGAGAGCGATGAGGAGATACGGAGAATGATAGAGGAGATCAGGAAGAAGGGACACAAGTTTGGAATGAAAATAAACATCGACAAATCGAAGGTGATGAAGATTTCAAAGAAAGGTGAGCCGGTAAAACTCTAGTTAAAAGGTTAGAAATTGGAGCATGTGCTATCGTGAAATTTCCTGGGAAAATTCAACCGGAAATGGGAACCGTAGGCATGAAGTTAGAAGTACGATTGCTCATGGAGAGGAAAGATCAGGGAAGTTTTAGCAGCCAGGAACATAAACGCAGAATCGAGGGGAATATTTCGAAGGGTTTCAAATGGAGTGTTATTTTATATGGATCTGAAACATATACGATGAAATGTATTTTGAAAGCTTTGAGACGTAGCTGTGGTGGAGGATAGACTTGAGGATTAGATGGTGTAATAAGGTTAAAAATGAGGTACTGAAAATGTTTAGAGTATATCGCGGTATTCTAAAAAGCATAAGGAAGAGGAAGGGCAATTAAAAAGGAGATTCATTTGTGGTGACTGCTTGCAGAAGGTCATTATAGAAGGAAAGATTAATGGGAAGGGAATAAGAAGGGAATTTGGCATGTGAGCATATAAAGAGAGGGAAGACATACACATATTTGAAGTAAGAAGCTCAGGGTAGAATCGTCTGAAGACAACATTTCAACTGAGCCCTGTCCTTGGAGAGATGCACTAAGATGAATATGATCATCCTCAAACCCTTTTCAATCCTAAGATTGATAGACTGCAGCCGTCCATTCTTCCCTATCCTATGTAAATACCCTTATTCCACATTGTCTTTCTACTTACATTCCTCTTTACTTGTCCTAAATATTAATGCCTTGGTTTTCCCCGTGAAAATTTCACATTAAATTTTTCTTTGATTATTATCCTTGCAAATCAGATGTGTCTCATGGTATGATCAATCCTGCTTTCTTATTGGCCTATTTTGACTCCTGTGTGACTAAGTTTCTTAGCTTCTTGTATAATGCTGCCCTAAGTTCGCTTTTTGGGTTCTTGTAGCTTCTGCGTTCCTTAATAAGATATCGTATCTATCGTTTCTCTTCTCTTACTAGTTGCTCTTCTGCTAATTCCGTAATTGCTTTCTTCAGTTCTCCTCTTCTTACTTATCTGCTAGTTTCTTTTCCTACCTTTAGTTTTTCATCGGTGTCCGTGGTGAATCTTTCCTCTAATTTTTTTCGTGTTCCATTTGGATTTCTTTTTTCCCGTTTAATTTCCTGTATCGCAGGCGGCTATCCATTACCACTAAGTTGTGGTCACTATTTATGTCTACACCCGGATAGCTCTTATCTTCACTTGTTATACCTTCACTTGTTTCTTGTACCTTTTTCTGATGAGGATGTAGACGATTTGGTATCTGGGTCTGTCCCAAGTCATCATTCAAATGTATCTTCTTCACATATGGTCCTAGAAGTGTGTGTTTGCTGCTGCCATATTTTTCTTATTACAAAATTACACTAATCTTTCTCCTTTGGATTTCGTATCCCCAGTTCAAAGTGCTTCCATCTCGTCCCATTCCCTCCACCGCCTTCCAGTTACCCATGGTTCTCTTTCCCTTTCACTGCACCAAAATTTTCATCCAGTTGCTCATACACTTCCACTATTTCCTCTTCCGTACGGTTGAACTTCGGCATGTACATTTGCACTATTACTGTATTCATTGGTTATCCGTCTAACTTCATCATCATAATTCCCTCGTACTGCCAGCAGGTCTGTACTCTTCTTCCCCAGTTTTTTTCTTCAGCATGGTGTCTCGATTCCAGCTATTTTCTGGTCGTCTCCCGAGAAAGTGACTCTGTAGTCGTCACTCCAGTAAACACCTACCCCTAAGGTCCATTTCACTTTACTGACTCCTAGAATATCTATCCCCAACCTTGCTATTTCTATCTATGCATTTTCTAGCATCCCAACTCCAAAGGGCATCACAATCGATGTCCCAACCCTATATTCCATCCCTTCTCTTGCCTCCCCATCTCTTACTACAAAAACGGGGATAGAAATATTTAGAGACGCGAAGACTCACGGCTAGATTAAGGCTACTACAGCGATATCAAACATGTAGCTTTGCCTCGTAAATTGAAGATAAAATTCAATCCAAATTACATAAGCAGGTCAGACAAATATCACGAAATAAGAGAAATAGACTGCAGAACAGATAAATTCGAGTGCATATTCGTTTTTCTCTCGCACAATTCGTGACAACAACAGAGATATAAGGGAAGCACCAACATAGTACGTAAACATTTAATTCACACAATTAACATCATGTCTGGTGTCCTAACAACCCCCACCACACGCCCTTCCGGCGGTTAGGGGGGCATTGTGTAGATGTACATGATGTCCCCATCCCAGTAGTCCCCGCCTGGAGATCCGATTGGAGAATTTTTTTAACTCCGGGTTATGTTACCCGGATGTAAGCCATCATGTCATGTATGTTAATACAAGGCTACGTCTTCTAGGGAGACTAATTTCGTGGTTTCCCGTTACCTTCCACATCGCAGTACAGTGGCCGATGAACTTCAGTCTTGCCTACAGCTATTTTAGTTGGTACCAGAACGATATTCTTTATCAGCGCCAATAGTACGTTCTGGTAAAACTACTGTCTCTAACCAAAGGGGCACCATAGTTTTGGTTGTATCTCCCTTTTCCACATTGCCTTGCTCAGAAAAATTAAAAAAAATAATTTTTCTTAAAAGCTGAGTAATTCGAGTAATTTGGTGTCCTCAGAATTGAACCAAAGACCCTCAGCTTCATAGTAGGACTTGATACCCCTAGAATGAATATAGCCCCTGCCCCTACTTCTGGATATAGCTTACTCCTAGAGATTTCATGTATATAATAATGGATTAACACATTAGCATTTGAATCAAAGTGGCTACGTAGAGGTTAAGAGAACTGGAATATCTGAAATATAATATATCAATTTATATGGATCATCCTGTAAAGATACTGGTGGACGAAAATCGAGATCTATTTGGTCCTGTAATCTTGGGGTAAAAGGAAGACATCCATCCTGCTAATTTATTTTAGATAAAACGGAAAATACTGTATCAAAAGGATTGTTTGCAATTCTTCCATGTGCACTGAGTTATGACCCCAAGTTTCGAGTGGTTATTCCACCGTAAATAAATTCGTTTTACATACAATGTTTTTATTAGCTGTCGTGAGTTAAATAAGAGCGATGTGATGCGATGGAATTAAATACCTTTTAAAGGTATCTTTTTTATAATAACTTGTGCAATGCGTTCGTCATCTCGTAGGAAATGAAGTGCGCATAATTTGAGTACTAATAAATGCAATGACTATAAATAAGAAATATTACGTGTTACTGAAATATTTCAATCAATTCAAAAATCCGATATGAGAAATAAAATTAACGAATTGAGAGAATGAATTTTTCCTGGAAAATCTGGTGAGTGCACTGCTGAATTCTTTCTTTTCCTTGTATGGTGGACTCGGCTACTATTTCTACTAGCCTTGAATCCTGTAGCTTTTTTAAATAATATTGTTTAACTTCAAATAAGTGTTCTAGAATATAGGGTAGAAATTTAAAAAAAACCTTATTTATAATTGTTAGTTGTGAGTAAATTGGCGAGTTAAAGTTGAGTGTCTGGCTGTTGCATGTCTAACTATTTTTTCGGTTCCATAAAATTGATAACTTCTAGGAACAGTTTAAAGACAAAAATGGTGTACACTGGGGGCCCCTTTTTGGAAATATGGTGTGGTAGAACTAGAATGGAGATATGTAGCGGTCGTTACGGTAAAAAGTAGAAAAATATCATCTTCAAATAGGATGCACATAAATTCAAAGCACCTGCCGTGCGTGCAAAATTGTAGGGCTGCGGGGTGAAAGATGGGAAGGAAGTGTGGAGGTATGACATTCGTGGCTAGAAGTGAAAGGTTAAAACGTAGGCAATGGATGTGGGCTAGGGGGAAGGGCACAAGATCGTGGAGCATGGAGGTGGCGTGGAAGTTACGAAGTAGACCATGGAGTGGTAGAGGGGGCGGTGAACGACGGAGAATGGAACTCTGGCTTTGGCGAAAGCAAACTATGAGGGAGGATATGATTGTCTTACTGCATGATTTTGTAACCCAATAAGTAGTGTTATGTCCAACTTGTATTTGTTTTTTAAATACTGCTTATTTTTCTTCACCTCGTAGTTCTTTCTCACATTTCATGCCACATGAAGGTACCCTTGTAACCTTGTTTCGAATTGTTCTAGTTAAATCAGTCAATTGCACCAAACATTTTACTTCCCAGTCCCCATCACGTCCCTCAATGGGGTTATGAATATGGATAATGTCACTGCCGCAACGTTAAATGCGCTGAAAATTTAGAAGTTTAAATACTGGGGATATAATACGCAGTTATGTTACTTACGCACCAAATTTAATCGAACCATAAGTTGAAAAAAACTATAGTAACTGGGATTAGAAAACTATAGGGAATATAGTGAAATGCAATCCCTGGGCTGATTTGAATACTCGTGCAGGTTACAAATATTTCGGCAATGTGTAATTCCTTATACCACGTAATGCCCATTGAATGTTCCTATAAGTATATTTTTTTGGATTTTCTGGTACTTCTATTGAGGAAAAAATCCAAAATACTTGGCTGTTATGACCATTTTTGTCCCCCCCTTAGACCAGCCAAACGTTGCGAGGCTGTATTTTAAAAGAGCCACTTGAAGTAAATCCCTCTTTTTATTACCACCGTGATGCAAGAACCGTGTAAAAATGATCTAGAGTTAGAAATATTATTCATTATACTTGGGCAGAATGTATCCGAGAACCATACAATTCGATACATTTTAGGCATTTCACCTCGTACGACTTTGAATATTTCGGTCTGACATCTCGGCAGAAACTCCTGCGGTGGGACTCCATGAATATTTTATTTCTCTCTCAGGAAATGAGATGAAACGAGGGGGAGCAAGAGGGTGGAGGGAGCTTAAATGCTAAAGAGCAGAACGAGGACTTACAAAATAAAGAATACGCCTTCCTTTCAAGTTAGCTTATGTGACGGTGACAGGATTTCCTTCCAAAAACGCGTACAACATGTTATCTACTACGCGTTCACTTTCATTCATTCTCTCACAGTTCCCCATTTCTATTTACGCCAACTCTCTCGCTTCTTTTTGACCTTCAAATCATTCCTTTTCCTCGCTCTCTCATGCTCTCTTTCTAACATCCACGGGACCAAATTTAGTAGGAAAATGGCGACACAGTTTACATTATCAAGACTGTAATTTGGTTTCATACTTTGCTTAGTGACGTGATGTTTTTTTTAAGATGAGAATGAGAATTGATCATTTTGTGAAAGTCAATTCTTACTGTCCTTTTTAGGTAGTTACAAATTATTTTATGCCGTCTCTTCTGTCATATTGAATGTCTCGGATATGATCCCACATAAGATACTTTGTTGCGTTTTAAAATAAACGTTAATGCGTGAGAATTTATCGATAAAAATATTTTTAAACAGCTCCACGTCGAGTGGAAAATAATGCTATAATCTTTTATCCTTACTTTTAATGGCAGAGTACGATGTTTTGATGGTGTCAAATGCTTTCGTGAAACTATGGTACTGAAATTATTTTGTGTCAATCGTAAGCTGATATGAATCTACGTAAAGAATTTTAAAAATACAGTGTTTGTGTGGCTATTTTATAGTTAATTTCCAGAGACTAGCTTAGCATATATGTGTTTTGAATTTGACCTATTGTTGATTAAAAATTGCATAGGATTCGTTTCAAATGGAGGTTATATTCACGTTCAATACATGGTATATTTACTTAATATGACATACCTACTCTATGTAAGTTCTTTACTCCTACAAGACAATGGATTTTCTTTGTGAATCCATAGGAAAAAGGCAAATTTAGTGAATTAACATTGTTTTCTGTAAGTGTAAGGTTTGAAAAAGATAGAAACCACCAGTCATTTAATAATTTCATTAGAAAAAACCACGTTCCAGGTGATGTGGTGAATTAGAGGTGATATTAATGCACTCCTTTTTTCGGATGTTAATTTTGCAGTCGTAAAACACGTTTAAATGTTGATACTAAAAATAATCCTAAATAGAGTTAATATCCTAAGTGATATAAAGCATAATTAATACCATTTTGCGAAAACAACTTTTTTATGATAAAGTTGAACGTATTTCTGCTGCTAAAAATGAGTTTAGTGAAATGAAATATGCATTTTAGTTAAACCCTAAAAAAACATTCCTAGATAAACGAGCGTATGTTTCATAAGTTTTTACTTACAAGTGGAGAGCAATCACTTTTATCTCGAGTGAGAAAATGTTTTCATTTAGAATGACACTACTCCCGCGAAGCCTATATTTTTTAATCATAGCGATGTTAAAACAGCAGTTCAAAACTATAACTGTATTTTCATTTTTATCTAATCTGTTTGTGGCATCTTTGGATCTCAAAATGTGTCTCACATGCATCATGCCTCTTGTTTGTTCCTAGAATATGTTTATGTCATAATAGGTGAAAAATTATGAGGAAAATAGAACAATAGAAATATTATTTGAATTATTCTTAGAAATATAATTTAACCAAATATATGATCATCGCAGTAATAAACCAAAAGGTCATCTTGGTAGGAAAGGGTAGTACTGAGTCTAATGCGTGTGAAAATCAGGGAAGGGGGGCAAGTTCCTCTCCCTGTACCGCTGTGATTTCCCAGGATGAGCTTGTATCCAAAAAATGGTATACAGCTTGGTTGAAGCTGAGGGTACCGAGAAGCGTCATCCGGAATCAAACATGGGCCCTCTGGTCAGTAAGCCAGCGCTCTAAACACTGGACTTAAACTCCCAATTCAAATACGTGATAAAATATGGAAAATCAGATATAACCACCTTGAAATTGGGAAAAGTCGAGAAAACTTAAATTATATTTCCATTTTCTTGGTTTCCATCGTACTATCTTAAGAATTTGGTTTTCGGAGGAATTTGTTTTTATGGTGACAGTGATTCTTAGAACTTTCTAGATGTTTTGAAGTTTCATGGGAGAAAAAACTTTCCCCTCCTTGTAAGAAATGAATATTTAGTGCTCTCACTTCATGTTAGCATTAAATCGTTGGAATTGCTAATTCATTAATTTGCACATTTATTTGCAAATTTATCGTATGTAGCTTAGGTTTTATTACAGGCGGATTTTCTAGTCTTTTAAATAAAGTCTTGCGATATCATTCCACAAAAAAGATAAACTGCAAATTAAAAAATCACAGATCGAGCCCTCTTCCGTGAGCATTGTTAGAGGTCCTGGAAAAGTTCGTAAACATATTTTAAAAATATTTTTAAACAATAATGTTCTAAGCTATATTAAGTTTGAATTTAGGCATGGAAGGGGTGGGAAAGATACTCTAGAGTAGCACAAAAACAAAGTGTATAGTAAAATTTATTGAAACACGCAATTTCATTGATATAATTTTGGCGTTGGACACATCGGTGAAAGATTTAAAGCTAATGGAATAAATGCATGCAGACGTGCTCAGGGGTGCCACTGTATTGGTTTTAGAATTATTTGTTGTCCTGAGAGTTGTTTAAATCAATATGCAGAAAGAACTACGTTTTTTATGTCAATGGTTTGATTTCAAAGGACTGAAGGTGATTCAAGGAAAAGGTCGAAAGAAACTCTGCTATTCCACAAACAATTTATTAACACACGACCAGATTTCACTGATGTGCAGCATCTTCAGGCTGCACAGCAGTGAAACCTGGTCGTGTGTTAATAAATTGCTTGTGGAATTGCAAAGTTTCTTTCAACCTTTTTCTTGAATATGGTGAAATTCCAAAGAGTTATGCCTGAAACAGTATCATTGACTAAAGTTGAGTTAAAAATCCATATGCATGTTCATGTGCTACGAAATATGTGATATGTCTATGTTTATTTGGAAACTCTTGTACCACTCTATAGGTTCTTATGTTAAATGCAATTGTCCAGTAAATTGAGAGGGTAAATGAAATAATTATTTAGAGTAAATAAATTTGGATATAAATTTACGCTGGGATAAGTATGTAGCGGATGTCCAGAAACAGACATTATCTAAACTTTATTTTATTTGATACAAATTTTCGTTTTTAGATCGGAAAGCCATTTATTCTGCTTTAGCGCAATCCAAGTTGAATTACGCTTTAGTTTGGAGTGTGGAGAGTATGGAGTGGTGTGTAATGGGATATTGTGAAGTATACCGTGGTTTTATAGAAAGAAATAATCAAAGCCATTAATTTAAAACATTATTTTGAGCACTCGCATCTCTACTTTTTTTTATTTTTCGGCTGTTAGCCTTTAAATATTTCTAAATATTTTATGTATTAAGATTATTTGGTGACAAAAGTGGCATTAAACCACCTGATTATGATAAATGTATGCACCGTTTGCGAAATAAGCACAGTTTTCCAATGCCAAGGCGAAAAATAGCATGATAAAATAGATCAGTTTTCTTTATGCGGCTTAAAATGTATAATATACTACCAAAAAAAATTATAAAGGCAAATTTGAGTCAATGGTTTGTTGAAGAATGTGATATAGTATAGAATGTTGGGTAAGCGAGGGAGAGGGAGGAAAATATTAGGCATGTTAGAGGGAATGAAGGGAGGCAGGAAGTATGGAGAAATGAAGAAAGGGTTAATGTAGGGGTGTGTCCACCAGAAGGAATGTGTCCACCAGAAACCTATCTTTACCGCTAGATTATCAATAATAACCTCAGAAAAGTGGTTAAGTGTTGTTTTGATCATGTATTTTAAAAGGATTATTTTTTAACTTATTTGGCTGCATTGTACTGGTACATATAGTACCTACTCTGGCAATACGTTTTTTTCCTAAATTTTGGTGACTCAGGTACCAACCTTTGTGTCTACTTAAAATATCCACGTTTATTGCGCAGAATTTTTGCATGCTTTTAATACTTGTATCTTAGAGAAGTTTAAAATATAAATTTTATGCACATTTCGTAATCTCGTTATGTTTATAGAGTGAAATACTGTAGTGGCAATGAAATTAACGGGAAAATCAACCCTTTTGATGCCTCTAAATAGTTTTCTTCTAAGAGATTTTTCCTCGTTAATTTGTGCGGGTTTATATGTATTTTGACCCAAATTCGTCCACACATTATCACCTCGACTGCGATAATTTGACGCTGAGGCATTCTACGCGTGGGGGGTCAATCGACTAATTAGTAATCAATGTCAACTCGGGCTAAAATCTTTGGCGAGTATTCCCAGAAGTTTCACGATCCATTCACCTCGATCTCCAGAGTTGCCTATTCTATTTTCCAACTTACATCATCCCTCGGCCCACCATCTCCTCCCCCAAGCTCAACCCTACACCCCCTCCCACCTCGGAACGGTTGAAACAAGCTCTTCATCCCAAATACTCCACCCAAGCCAAATAATTTCCTCCAAATGGTGCCTATCCTCTCCCACCCACCACTCTTTCCTCTCGTGTGAATTTCTCTGCCTCCATCACTCCCCCATGTTGACCTCTGTAACCTTTACCTCCGCCCACATAAACCGCCAAACCTTCCCCCTACCCCCCCTGTCCCGTCACTCTTTCTCGCCCTCCTCTTCCACCTCGCCGCACCGTCCACCCTTCCCAAGCCCTCCCAAGTTACCTCTCTGGAAAGCAGCCGGGGGGGGG
>LYUA01000132.1:615858-630901 GCA_002093875.1 Calopteryx splendens
CTTTATATTCATAATGATAAAATTCCACCAAATCACGCCTGATACTTCTCTCTTCGTAATCTCATTAAGTTTATCGTTGGGGATATCATTGCGAGTCATTTTCATTAAACTTTGGCGTCTTAACTTCCGCGTTTTACCACCTGAGGCATTTATTCAGGTCTTTATAAATTTACTCGGCATAAACTGTTCGATATCTGACCGCGTAATCACGAGGAAATTATGTCACGTATTATATTTCTACGTTTGCTAACTCCTCGATACTAAGAAGTGACTCTTATGACTCACGTTTTAAACCAACTTAATCTTCTTTCTTAAACCGGTAAATCTTTCTTTTTGTTTATCACTCCCGACTAAAATATGGGATAATTTAGCGTTTTCTACTTTGTGGCCACTAATTTATTTAATTACGTATATCTAAACTTAGAACCCTTTCGGGAAAATTTGTAGTTAATTAATCGAGAATATTTTTACTCCTAATCGGTTAAGTGAAAATTTGATGCAAGGAGTTGAGCCTGAAAATATGCGAAAGTGATTTGCAGATACTTTGTCCTTCCCGCCAGTTTTATATCTATAAATACTGAAATCAATATAGAGCTAATAGAAATTGCCACTAATTATTAAGTTTCTTACCTACTTGGTTTTGATATAAGAAGGTATTTATTTCTTGTCTAGTTCTAATATCGATTTAACGCTAGTATGTGGTGGACTATAAAATACACATGCATAGATTCTTTTTGGTCGAGAAATTTTAATTAAGAACCAAACACTTTCTAAACAGCTACCCGAAATTATCTCAGTCTGATGGTAAGCGACGTATTTACAGCAACAAACACTACTCCAATTCTATTCATTATATCACATCTAGAAACTAAAGACGATTTTGTGAAAATGTCTCTGTCTGCTATATCAGGCATAGTTTCAGTGCCAAAAGTTATAAATACAACTGTACTTCGGATAAGGTAGTTGAATTCGGCTACTTTAAAATTTAAAATTCAGCAGTTAGTACAGCCTTTTAGCATAATAATTTCCCTATTTTTTTCTTACCGTTCATTAACCCTCTAGAAATCGTTCTGCTGAATTGTGTTTTATTCTCGATCGTTAATATTCTATTTAGATCACTATGACTGACAATAATTCTCGTTTAAAGTTAAATTTTTTGGCAACGAGGAATTTTAAAACCCACTAATTGACTTCTACTCTGCCCTGAAAAAGGCATACAAGTGGCCCGAATAGATTTTCTCTAATTAGCCTAGCATCATATCACATTGGTTTGAAGTAATTTCATCCAACCAAATGCCCTGGAGACATCACTAGTGGTCATCAAAGACTCATTTTCGAGAAGCTGATTAAATGAATTTTTAAATAATTTTACCTATGATTTTCGTCCCTTGGCAACTCTATATTTTCCCCTTCTAATAATCCGCCTCCCCTATCATGGTGTTAGTTGAATTGGATGAAAGTCTAAAGCTCGCCATTCCATTCTCAATAAATTCCTTTGTTCGTGGGCATTTATATCGATCGATCATCTTCGCTCATTCTTTTCCTCTCTCGCTCCTCCTCTCTCTCTCTCGTTTCCATTCTCTCTCCCTCCCCAGTTTCGGCTCCAATTTCTTCCCGGTCTAACCCAAAGCGAAATCCCTTTTCTCTCCCTCCCTACTCATTCACCTCCCCACTCCTTCACCTCCCGCACAAGTCCCTCTTCCCTTCGCTTGGCTTCCCTCTCTAGGACGGCGACGAAAGCTCTTATACTCAAACTCCCCACCAACCCACCCCCCTCGTCCTCATAACTCGCCTTCAAATAATTCCTTCCGGCCCAATACTCTCCTCCACTCCTCGGCTGGCTACCGCTCTTCAGAGGCCTGATTACCTTCCCAATCGCCTTTAATGTTTCCCTCAATCAAGTGCACTCACTCCTCTCCAGCTCTCAATAGTCTCGGCAAAAGGTCGTGATGAAACCATCAGGGGAAACCCTATTGCAGTCCTTATCCCGTGTCGGTTTCAACTCCACTCAACCTCGGTTCATTTTCTCTCGTTGGCATCATCCTTTTATTTTTTTCTAATGCAACCGTATGCAGTTTTCTCATAGTCAAGGCATGACTCCTAATCCGTCTTTCAACTTGGCAATCAATCGTCCGGAATGGGATTAGTTTGGCTACGGTCCTCGATTCCTTGTAGAGGGCCATGAATCCGCACGAAAGGGGGTGTTATATCCAACCTGAAGGAAAAGATACTGTATTTTTTTAGTTTTCTCAAAATTTTATTGCATTATTACATCTTTTGCAGAAAATATGTAATCAGTTTTTCGATTCAGTTCTTTAAGGAACTAGGTCCTTTAATTTAGTAAATGTAACTTGAAGGTGTGCATTTTCTCATAAAATTAGCTGCCCCATTGCTTAATTGAATCTTCTCGGTCAGTTGATTCCACATTTGCATCATTATTTTGTGCTCCTAAGCGTTGATGTTGCTTGCTTGCATGAATAGCTTGCAATATTTAAGTTAATATTCATTAGATGACCAATGAAAAATTTCTATAGCTTCAAGCTCAAAAGTTTGGAGTTTAAAATGCTCTTTGCATAACCTACACAAAGCAGTATAATATAGAATCATGGGATGGTACTATATCATAGCAGCATACCGAGTGCCATCCTTTAGAACCATGATGAATTGTTTAATTTTTGCAAAGTGCTTTTTTATTTTCCCGATGAATCATGTATTTAGCTCAATGGAGAAAAACTCAATCTTATTTTTGAAATTGTGAACCAATTATTAAATATGGCGTGCAAAGTAATAAGCAAAATTCTTAACACGAGGATTTCAAGATCCTCATTCATATTTCACAATTTTGAATTCAATTTCAAAGTATCCTAAGGATTGAGGTGAGAAAAATGCAATCTTCACTGGTGTCACCTAATTTTCCACGTAAACGTTAATGCATCTTTTGCATGGACTTCTCGCATTGAAGTCAAAGCACGTGTAATCAACTCCCTGGAGAGCTTAATTTTAAACGTAAAAGACTATGGACGGGGAGAGGGGTTGGGTGGGCTCGAAGGATTTTCCACACTGGGAGATGCTTTAATGAGTTTGCTCTGACGCTTGTCTATCCTCCACGTGACTCTCACTTGTCCCTTATCCCTGTCTCCCTCCATTTCCCATTCCAACTTCTCTCTTTCCACCCCCCTTAACACATCGCCCCCTCTGTGTAAAGAACACTCCCAGTCTTTCTAACCCACTGCTCACTACGGCCTAATTCACATATCGAAACCCATCCGTCCGCCCTCGCAAATCAGCGACGAGGAAGAAGTAGCGGGGAGGCGAAGCGGAGCATGGGTTTTATGATGGGAAAGACTGGATGATATTTGTTGGTTAGGTATAATACGTCTTAAGAGGATGTGAGGCGTGTTTTTCAATGGCTTTGCTCGTAATAGGGGACGTTTGAGGGCCATTTAGAGTGTAATGATCTTTGCAGATTGTGGGAGATTTAACAAAATTTAATCAGGAAATTCAAAACAACACATTTGTAAGGGATCACATGTTTGTTCTCGAGTATTTTAACCATATTTTAAGAACAGTATAAAATAGGGACTTTTCAGATAGTGTATCCTACTCTTGGTGGTTTCTTGATTATAAATGGACCTACTCTGTGGCCATAAAGTGCCCATAAGTGGAGGGCACAGAAAATGTCCTAGCTTTATTGAAATATTATGTCAGGCAATCTAGTCACAAACCATTGTTCAAAGTGATGCCAAAACCAGAATTTTCAATAATAGAAAACTAGTATTCTCTGATAGAATGAATTTTTTAAATCTTGTTGGATTAACATCTTGCATCACCATCGTCTGCACGATGAAAAATATAATTTTAGATTTTCTTTTACATTAAAGAATTGCTACTCCTAAACTCGCATTGAGATGTCATAATGGCTCTTTCTTGACAACCAACGATTTTACAACATTTTGCGTAGGCGTCCCAGCTAATTATTTGGCCTCTCATGTTAGGGCTTTCTCTCCGAGAAGTTTGTGCCAAATTGTCTGGTTCAGCCCTGGAACACACACCCGCCCGCCAGCTTTATGAGGACAAAAGCAGATCATAAATCAAGAATGCATTACATTTCCGAAGGGATTCATCAACAGAGCGGATCACTCACCGAACTTGCCGAGGGATGATGTACACCGAGCAAAAACTCTCCGCAAACTTTCATTGTTCTAGATGCCGTGGTGGTGTGCAAAGATGGCATTATTCATGGCAAAAGCACGCTTTCAATGTGGATTGATGACTCTATTTCTTTAGTTTGTTTATATAATGCTGATGGAAAATTTATTCATAAATAAGATTCTCCCTGAGTTTTTTTTCGTTACCAATACCCCAGACTCATAATTGATATGTTTTGCTTTCTTTGTAAACTGTGAAGTCTACTTTTGTAAATAAATGTTACTTATGGCCAAATTATGTTTTGCCGAGACAAACCCTTCACGACAAATATTCGTAATATCAAATTTTGTATGTACCTCTGTCTTATACGGAGCTTTTTAAATGAAAAGACAAACGCTGCATATGCATGCACATTTTCATGCTTATATTCATGCACTTTTCCAGTATCATGGCTTTAATTCTTTTTCAAAGATTAATTTTCAGGTATTATTTGTTTCATATTTTCGTTGAAAACTAGACCAGACTAGAACGTGTCCCTATGACCACTTTGACGGGGAAACACAAGAAATTCAGTGTCCGCAAAGGATACATCAATGTCCTTAATGAGTCAGGTCGAAAGGCTTTAAAGGTCATTGATTACTTGCAAGGGTTTGCGTTATCCATCATCGGAGCTTACCTATTAGAGGGGCATATTAAACCACCGCATCCCTCCGGCCTGATATGACCCTTCACTATCCCTCATCAAAGCCAAACGTACACCGATTAATCCCATGTCCATCTACTTAAGAGAACTTATCATTCTCCACACAGCACCTGCAGCAGCTCTTCCAAAATTAACCAAGAGTTTACTCTCTTAAGTAGAATGCGTGGGATTCATCATCCATAATCTAATCTCTATCGTTGACTGTCTTAAATGTACCTGCCGTAAGCAGTATTCAACCGATCGCTTTATTGTTCCGTTTTTCATCCTTGTGACTTACGGAATGCCATTGATTTACCCTTATAAAACCAAATTTGAACACCCTGATCTTTAATTTTTTTGTTCCTTGTCGATTAATGCTCAATGTGCAATCTTTTACTTCTTTGGGAATAGGTAGTGCTTGCATTTTTTGGAGCTCAGAATAGTTAAGATGTTTTATCGGGTAAAATATGCCCCTATACAATATTCTACTATTTCAAGTAACCCTTGGTCTGTGGCAATATTTATTTTGAGGCTAAAAAGGTGGTGAGAAATAAAGTTTCTCTTAATAAAATACTGTAGGTACTAACATGATGATTGTATTAGATTACTTATGTTTTTACGTCATGACGGTTTTAATAGGCCTTCAGGGGTTGTTTCATAATATCCTCTAATCGTATGCATCCCTTTACATTTATGATAGGTGCATTAGTAGATTCATTAGAGGAATAGTTCATTTATTTTTTTGTCTTTTAAACGTACATGCCCAAGTGACACATAATATATTTGAGCTTATAAATAAGACTTTAACAGAACTTGAGCGACTTTTTTGTTGAATCTCTCTGAAATGTTTTGTGCATAGAATTACTGTTACTATTCTAAAACACTATAAAGTTATTCAGATACAAACGTCGATTAATCGCTATGCTAAATGTCTTCCGTGGTTTAGATGCGGCTTACGTCATGGAGTCATTTAGAATTTCAAATGTGTTATAACAGTCGTATATTTCAATCTTCACTTCATGGATCACCTCAAAGTATTTAAATATCTCTCAACACATTTTAAAGCTTGGTCATCTTTTCCAATAGTATTAGTTGCATACACTTATAATCTGACCCAGGAAGGAGTTGAACCTTATCTTTATTCTCCTTATCACTAGAAATTTCTTCTGTAACTTTCGTAGTGAAACTCAAAACCCAAGCTAAGTTCAGCAGCATGGAATGGGCAACCCAAGTCCTCAAGTCGGAATTTATCGTCATCAATCAGAATAGCAGTGGATGGCTGTAGGAAAACTGTAAACATTAATTTTGTGGGCAATCGCAGTCAACCAACTCTGTGTTGATGTCTGAGTTAGGGGTGGAAAAGAATTTCTATGCTCCCTTATAGAAAGTTGGCATGACCTTTTGTTATCGTCTGCCAGATAGGTCTGAATATTTCTTTTTGTTTCCTTGTGTGATTGTTTCGTGTTGCGAAAGAAAAAGAGGTCATTTTAGACGGGAATGCGTGGGAAATTTCGAAGGAGAATTTTAACAGTTCCTTTCAATACGCGATCGGCATGTTTGCAAGCACGGAAGTCTATCTCACGGATCCTTGAAAGTCGTTGGAATGAAACCGATATTTTCTGTTTCATCAGTGCAGAAAAGACGTATTTCAATGGCACTTATATCCATAAATCAATTTTTTGACAGTGGATTTTTAGTAGAGCAGCCATAGACTCTAGACTGATGGATTATGCTTTAATGGCACCATATAATCTTCAAACCAGTACACGACGAAAGAATATGTATATATCATATAAAGAATATATATATAATATATGTATATATATATATATGTGTATATATATATACGATAGCCTGTAAGAGAAATAAACACGACAATGATCTTATAGAGTCCATAGGATTTACTTTGGTTTCAACCCTGCATTCTTTTCTGAGCATTAAATTCAATTCAATAGGATGTATTCTATAGGATGAGATATTCAATAGGATGAGATAACGAATTAATTTATCACGCCTTGTAATTTCAGCAATTTTCATTATAACTACTGACAATTTCAGTGCGTTATTATTGTGATATTTCTTAATAACGTCCCATTTACTAGGCCATTAACTTATATTATCATAATATACTTCTAAATTGCTTTCTGTTCAATGTATTAAATTTACTTTGGAAATTTCTTCTCGACTTTTTGCCACTTTTTTGCGCCGCACAGTATTCTGTCTTTCCCGCTAATTTTTTCTGCAACTGCCGAGCAAACAGCAATTCATTTCCGTGTTGCCTTCCTCGCGGACGGGAGAAGAGTTTTGGAAGGAGAATTATCTCGTGCTGTTTAGACCCGCAGAAAAATTGAGTTTCCCATGACGTGAGAAATGAAATCTCCATTCCGTATCTCCCCTTTTCACCCCATCCATTCCAGCCAAGCTGTCTTCTCATCTTCTTTTTCCCTTAATTTTTTCCTCAAGCTTTCTGTGTCGCTCCTTCTCCGAATAAGCCGTGGCCGCCTCCCCTCCCCGTGCTCCCCCTAGATTTCTTTCCCTGATACACAGTGGCTTTTGCGGCGGAGATCGATGGAGCGTGAGGTACTGCGCTCCATGGCGTTGCCCCGAAATGCTTGAAACTGCCTCGAACTCGCACACGCTGTTTGACTGACACTTATCATTCCTTTCTCTCCCTCCTACGTTCTCCTCCTATCGGCCATTCTCTCTCCTTTCTCTCTCCCTCTATCTCCGTCCCCTTTCGTTCCTCCTTTCGAGTCCTGACTTCCCTCCCTGACCTTGTTTCGTATTCCCGTCACGAATCGTAAACCACCGAACATGTCCTGGGTACTTCATGTACCTACTTCTTTTAGGCTGATTTTTTATGTCCCTGCAAGATGATACAAGATTCATATCGCTTTACAAAACATGATATTACTGTCAGACATTTCTAGGCCATGTAAGCTAGAAGTTTTCGACTTGAGCTTCTTGATAATCCAAATTTGAGGCATTGGTAAGGATGTTAACTCTTACTTGTCCATGAGGTCTATTTTACATTTTTGGATAGATAGATTTTGTCAATAACTTACATGCATCCTTAAATAGCTCACGTGTCCCCATTCTTAATGCAATGAAGCGCTACAAGTTACTGTTACAGTTGATTAGATATTGCTTTATTTATTTATAATTCCACAGATTAACGAGAAAACCATAAAGTGGGATTTTGGCAGCGTTGCTTATCAAGTTAAGGAAAGTGTAAGGGAAAACTAGAGAAGGCACTCTGCAAAATAGACTTGTTGAGAGATTTTATTTGAGTGAATTATTTTAGCGAACATTTATCATAAGGTCAATAGAGAGGAAGTGGGATAATATTATTTATTCTACTTGCCGCTTGCCATTGCTACTTGGAGAATCGCAGGATATCACTTTCCCCAAGGTGGTTGTAGTAAAGAGCACTCCATCTACTAACTCTTTTTTTTTCGTGGAAACGCATGAGCCTTCTCATGGTTGTAGCGAGACCCTTAAAGAAAATGTTCACTCATTCTTGGAAGAGATCCATTGTTCCTAAACTGTCTAGGAAAAAAAAACTCCTCGGCAGTAATTTATCCTAGGCAGTTTCAGAGAAAATTTGTGGATGACTCCGCTAAAGCTTGTTTTCAACCTAACGGTGGTGTTGCCAAATTTTATTTTTACTTTCTTAATATATTAGTGGCTCCAAATGTTTTTTAATTTTTTAAATGCCCTGCTAATAACCTTTCCCTGAACTTCATACTTAAATTGCAACTACTCAATCAGAAACTAAATGTGTAATAGCTCCCAAACTTAACCAATAAGTTTTTCCATCCGTTTTCTATAAATTTTATTGGCACCCCTTACATAATTCGCATTCGATAGGTTTAAGCCTATTGATCCTCTTCATCGCCATTCGCTTTACGCACATATTTTGGTAGTTTGGTAGGTCATTGGATCGATGTGAAAACAGAACTTTATGCATCTTTTAGTTAAATTTATGATGAGAATTTGATTCTGAAAAGAATCAGAAACTCCATTTCACTAACGAATGCCTAGGTGAAAACAGGGAATCATCATATCCTTCACGAGCAAAATTTATGTTGGTACATTTACAGTCTTCATCATATTTTTACACGTATCGGAGATCGTGTGACGGGCGTGAGTATTGAACGATATTAGATCAAATCGGTCTAGATCAAAATCGAGTGGAAACTTTTCCTTTTTTTAAACGAGATTTGATTTGATCTCTCGCCTTCAAAATAAGTGGCAGGCTGAGGTATGTGCGTCATATCCAGAGTGATCGAATTTAAAAAAATAGCAGGTGGCATAAAACGGATAAATTTCTAAAACAAGGGTGTGCTCGTACATACTTAGAGGAATAACCAATGCGGGGATAGCAGGGGTAAATACGAATCCTGGAGCTAATTAAGGTGCTGGAGATAAAAAAAAGATGTCTAATTTTCGACGATACATTTCCGAAGTCCTTATAGGTGACCATGGTTTATAGCTACGGGGAAACTTTTTTCCGTCATTCACTGCCTTATTTTTATTTTCACCCTTGTCAGACCAATTGCCAAATGCATCACCATTGATCATAGGTATCCGACCTGATTGAATTGTGGTAATATTGTGTGATGCGTTCCCTGTGAATTTTAATGTTGCACGTCTTTTTTGTATTTTTCACGATTTCATATCATCACACTCATGCAAAAATACGAAAATATTTCACCCTATTGTGTGAAGAATGTGAATTCCTTAGGTTATTTATTTCCGCGATAAATAAGTCTCTACTATTTCTCTCCTACTACTTCTACATAAACAGTAATATTTTTAACTTGTATTTTTCACATTGTTACATCCCCATGACATTTGAGGTAGTTTGCATAATTCCAGGCGTTGTACCATACTTCAGATTGCTATGTATGTCATTCCTATGGCAAATCAGTTAATCATAATTAAATACTGAGCATCTATTTTTAATTTAAGAACAAAATTTATTATTTGGGTGCAAACGTTTTGTCGCATATTTAATGTCGTTTTGAGTATTAATCCTTGTTGCAGTAGATTTAAACGCTGCCACACTATAGCATAAGTGTTTAAGTCGCTCCAAAAGATGAGGTTATGTTACATCGTAAGTACTTATCTCTGTACAAACAAAATACCAGTACGAAACGTGACTATAACATAGCCTTTGGGTTTTCAGTTCGGCACGCCATCTATCACGGTTGACCAAATCTTGCTTCGGATAAAATAGCTTAATTTCTAAGATACACGAAGGGTGGTTGCATTCTTCAAGTATCCGACATAATAGGTTTCTAACAGTTTCAGGCGTTACTTTGTGGAATTTCTCCATCATGAGGTTCGGAGGAGAGAAGCACTGCAATTCCACATTCACAAATTTATTTTCACGACCATGGTTTCANNNNAGCACTGCAATTCCACATTCACAAATTTATTTTCACGACCATGGTTTCACCATCATAAGGTAAAAATTACATTTTGTGCAGGCACTATTTATATAAGTCGGAACAGAACAGGGTAGGCAAGGTAGGAAGGGGGGGCAGGGGAAGGAAGAGGCGTGGGTTGGTGAGCTCAGGAGCAGGGGGAGGGGGGGTGTGCTTTGCACAGTTCCCTCCACAGGGGGCAGAGTGCAGAGGGTAGGCAGGATAGGAGGGGGAGAAGTAAAAGGCGTGGGAGATGGGTGATGATGCTGCTTAGCAGTGAAACCATGGTCGTGAAAATAAATTTGTGAGTGTGTAATTGAGTGTTTCTTTCCTCTGAACCTTATGATTGGTTACAATGAATTTTAATCTTCGCCACCTTGCAAATTGATGAATTAAAATCGGGTAACAGCACCGAACTGAACTCCTTTGGTTAAGTAAGATTAATTTAAAGAGTTATCCCGAAGAAAGCAAAATATCTCTCCAACTCACCTACCTTGTCCACGGGCGATAATTAACTATCTTATGCGTATATTTTTAACAATCGGAAGAAGAATTCATAAGATTTACGGTTAGAATGATGCTTGTGTTACTCAATAATTTAGTTACAGCCAGCCCAAAATACCGCTCTGAATTATATTATTTGATGTTAATTTTCCTTATCAGCTGAGTAATAGGTGCAACATAGCCTATTTATTTCATTTTTGTCATTAAAACAGTTTTCTGTCATCACGGAAAACGGGATTACTTGTCATTAAGTAGGAGATGTCGTTGTATTATCCACGTCAAATTCTTGTTTCCAACGACGCGTAGTCGGATTTTCTGTCGTGAACGCACATCGTAGGTCCGTGGAAACTTGAGTGCTTCGTCTTGATGCCTCTTGAAGTTTGTTGATATTTTCAGTCGTTAAATGTCTAATCTTGATAAAAAAAACACCGTGTGACAGGTTTGATGCTTGAGCCGTGGGAGGGCTTACTCAAGGGTAGCACCTGAGGAGATGAAGAAGTAACTTTCGAATGCACCATTCGTCAGTTCCTCTTTTTTCGCTCCTTCCCTTTTCGAATAGAAGGCCAACCTCATCTCTAGTCCTTTACCTGTGCCTACTTTATTTACAAAGCTGCGACCTGCCGAGTCCTCGGCATTCAAAGCCAGGTCATTTCCGTCCAGAAATACGTACTTGGATTCAAACTCCATAACGGAATATTCTAACGGTTCAATTCAGACGCACTTTATTGAGTTTTACACTCACGTTGAGGTTACGCGAACTCACGTAGGGTCTCACGTATTGTGCTCGTTCGTTTTCAGATATAAGGTTGGTGCTACTTTGTCCTGTGACTCGAAGGTACGAAACTATTATTCAGAGACTCTTTATACACTTGTATGCACTCGCTTCGGAGATGAACGGATCTCCTGTAACGCTGGAGACATTATTATAACACAGATTTATTTTCATGCATTTGAAAATAGTCGTGAGGGTTGGTTAGGCTTCAATTTTATACCTTTTTTTCGTAAATCCGCAAAAAGAAAATGTTTTATAAAATCTTCTTGTCAATCCCTAGAGCACTTTTTTTACTTATTTTAATCTGGTAAAGGGGTATTTGGGATGAATACTATTTTTTTCAGAAATAGTGAAATATGTGCTATAATTTTTTTTAGGTATGGACTTAAAAACATAATAATTACATTTGTTAATATTTCCATGAAAATAAACTTAACAAGCAAAGAGGTTCATTTATTTTCAGGGGAAAATGTTAGCTCAAACTTTAAATAGTCTCTTTTTACTTGACAAAAATGTTACTTTTATTTTTTAACATTAATATTTGTGGAATATTTTTAATAAATTTATTTGGTATCGCAAACGCGTTGACTGGTATATTGAGATATTTTAAATACTTTTGAGACACATAAAACATGCAAAATGAGAATTAATGGGATTAACAGTAATATATTTGAATTCTTGGCTGTCACCAAACTGTGTAATTCAAACCTTCCTTGATGGCATTCAAACTCTAAATATAAATCACGGGCACTCGATATTTATATTACCATGTATAATAAAAATAAAATAAGAGTACCTGTATTGCTCTGCAAAACATCCGTTATGTATTGTGTCAGTTTTTAATTTTTTTTCTTTTAAAAATTAGATCGCTGTCTATTAGGTACTGGATTGTCTTCTATCCGTTTCATGATTGAGGTTGATCTCAAACTGCCATCACAACCCCACAAACAAGAGTAGGGATTTTTTTAGTTTTTGGTTGATAATTACGCGAGTACATCAATCTATATTTCGTCAATAAATGTATTTATGTGATTTGAAAGACCCTTGACATTGTACTCTGAAGATGTCAGTCACTTAATGTGGCGATAGCAATTCAATTTTACTTCGACCTAATGGAAACATATATTTTTGGAAAATACCATATGAGTCAAGAACATTTATTGACATGTGTGTGGATTAAACTTGTTTATTAGGTAAAGAGCTTCCTTCCGGTGTGAAAGGCAAATAGAATCCTTATTAATGTTTTCCAGTGACGAGTGTGGATTCGATTTTCTGTCAGGCGGCATTTCAGAACTTCGTGTGCAACTGCGGTCATGCTTTTCTACAGGAGTCTCATGACGTACGATTCCGCTAACTGCGTTGATGAGGGTTGGGATAAAAGTTTTGAGCTCTTCCGACAGTAACTTCGTTGTTCGGAGTTGCCTTAACGCCTCAGATCACCACCTATTGATATTACGTGTAAGGAATAAGGACAACCATTCCACAACGGTAGTCAGTGAGGGTGGCCTAAGTCATCGGATTAAGGCTTCGACATTGATGTAAATCGATGAGTTCTTGCTAAGAGTCCAGTATTCAATTGAGAATGAATGACACGTTAGCGAGCGCAGGGTTACCTGAGCGCTGTGAAATCTTTTAAATTTGATTTATTTTGTTGTTCTAGCGAAACATTTTAGCAGCATTAAATATTACCGTGTGTTTAATGTGCTACAAGTAATCTATATTTACAGAGTACATGATGATACGCCTTAGCTATTTTCTTGTAACCCTTTTTGTAACATAAATCTATATATAACTCTGTAAGTTCACTTTTTCATGGGTGAAGCTTAAAGAGCTTTCAAGTGCAGGTTTGGTTTTTGCACTCCTTTGGTTTTCCTGGTCAGTATTGAATTTGTTAGATTAAAATGGGTGAATTTCTATTTAATTTCGTTATTTGATAAAAAAAATGCCTACCCTTTACAACACATTCTATTTGTTTAGCGCTTAGCGTGCTACTGGTGACTTAAAAATTGGTACTTCAGTGCAAATATATAGGGCCGAAGAAGAAAGCACTCTTGTTGTTATTTCAACCAAGAGGAACGATATCTTGATATAGATTAAAACACGGATCCGAGCCATTATATTATTATTACTTATTGCTTTTGTGTATGCATATATGATTATATAAATACACACCATACGCACGTGCACAAAGGATATTTATTCTTAATGGAACTGGATTTCATAATTCGGGGAAAACGACATTTTTCTTTTTTTTTATTAATTATCTATCAACATTTTATTAACGGTCATGCGTATCAATATTAATAAATGAGAATACTTTTGTATGAACTTTGAGGTCAGAAACCAGTTTTATGAAGAATTTTGAGTGGCTTTTGCACCCTGGATTAGTGTAAAATATAATTATGTAAGGAAGCCTCAAACAAATTGTTTCTTGTGATGACGTGCCCGTAATAGGAAAAGATTTCCAAAGGAGAGGGGCATTTTTGGTGCCTGATGTGGTTTTGCAATGCCCTTTAAGCGTGTGGAGCTTTACACCGAAGGTAGAGAACGACTTTCCTACAGGCTTTATAATCCCCACGGAGAGCTACATGATTTATCTCTCCTTCAGGTACGAACGTTCCCTTTCTTTGCCTGAAATGTTTCTTCGCCCATCTTTTTTCTCATTTCGCATTGTGTTTGAGCGCATGATGTACATGCCCAATTTTAAAATTCATTAGGTTTTCAAACGAGTTCTACTTTTCAAAGAAAACAAACAAAAGAGTTATTAGTTGTGATTGATTTGAATTTGTGTATATATTCCAGTACCAGATAAAAATCCCGAATTCACTTGGAATAAGCGTATTCCTAAGTGCTTTGTCCTGTTTGGCTGTCCAGTCTATTTGACACTGGTGGATAAATTTATAAATTCTCGAAATATTCTAAATCACATTTTAATTAATCCTCACGACTTAACGAATGTGATTTAAATGGAAGGCATCCACATGCTGATTGCCTACATAATACAAGTAATCAAATATGAATTTATATAAACATAAAATAATGCAAGGCTGCCCTTCCTGGTTCACGAGATACGCATCGGCGTGTGGCGGAAATAATAGCGATTTTGGGCTCTATTTTTAAATCATGTTTATTTGCCTTGGCGTACAATCCTCGATTCTTTTGTACCTGGTCCCAGACTCTTATGCCCCGATCACTTCCGCCGGTCGCCTACTCTCTCTTCTCCTCCATGAGATAACTCTGCAAGGCCAATGATCCCCTTTGGATGTAGTAATTATTCAACTACTCACTGTAACTCACCGCATAGATGGCCAGACATCACTTTAGCCGTCATAATCAATGGAGGTGATTGAATTTCATCTCCCATGGCGTGTGGGAGTCTGATTCAGCACGGAGGCTGAAAGCAACGAAATTATTGGAGTTTGAACTAAGAGTAACTTATTTATCATGGATAAATATATATATATATATATATACATATATATATATATATATATATTTATATAC
>LYUA01000132.1:664855-675434 GCA_002093875.1 Calopteryx splendens
ATTGGATTGGACTTATTATTAGAGGGAAAGGGATTTTAACAACAACAGTTTAGAGAACAGTGGATGGAGAAATGAGAAGAGGCTGAAATTGATAGATGAAGTAAAGAAAGAAGGCTATAAGGAGACCAAAGAAGAGGCCTGGGAAAGGACAAAATGGATACAACTTTGGTGTATGGGACCTGCCAATAGGCAAAATACCAGTTGATAACGATGAAAAGATTTTTCTGAAAATGCTTTAGTGATTCGCAAGGTAATAAGTAATAGTTGAAGCTTTCATACAAAATCCAAACGGCTTATTTTAGTGTACATAATATAAGAGCATTTAAATAGATTTGAAAAATTATGATTATCCCTTTCTTATTGTTTCTTATTTAATAGCATTGAAAGAAATTATTAAATGAGACGAGTCCTGAGTAAATATAGGTTTAAGCTCTATGTGTTTAGGGTTTATTACGCATATTCTGCATAACCTAATTCCTCATGTTCCCATATAAAATATTTTGCTAAGTTACACTGTTAAAACGCCATTTTACTCAGTAAACAAGATTTTATGGTCAGTTATTCTTCAGCAGACTTCAAATAGAATCTAAAAACGTCAACGTAGCCAATTTGACATTTAAAAAAATACAATTAGCTATTCAAATGTCATTTTTAAGTCTTGTTGTTTTGGTTTATGCTTCTTGAGAAATAGTATAGACCCATATTGCCACATTGCTTTTTCAAGTTTGATATTAATTCGTATAGAGAAGGTGTAAATACTGGAAAAATAAAAAAGGTTCTATGTTACTCTTACCATTGTGCATCCTCGTGCCCAATGGGATGTGAATATTTTGAAATAAATGATAATGATGATGATGTGCACTTAATTTTAGTTAAAGGGTTAAAACTTATTTGACACCAATGAATTTAACGGTGTGCTAATAGAATTAAAATTATAGTAGATCCATGAGGAAGGTATATTTTGAGGGATATACGGAAGAGAGACCTGTCACATTTTTCTTGCATCGTGAACCTAAGTCACATTAACTTACGTGGAATATTGACGATATAATCCTAACATATTTATAACACTTAAAAATTACTTGCTATAATTTAAATAGTGAAATTTTAAGAGTGAATCTTATCATAAAAGATAATATTATAATTACTAAATACTGGATTATTTTTATCAGCTCACTTAAGATCTTTGAAAAAAAATATATCCATATAATATTACCGTAAGAACGGCATGCGCAAATATTACGAAATTCCTTTGTAAATAAAATTTTCTCTAAGAATTAAATTCATAATACTTCATATTACCTTCTGGAGAAGGAATTATCTTTAAAGCTGTATTTATATATAATAGTAAACGACTATGTACTAGGGTATAGAAGAACACAAATGCAAAAATATCACAATAAACAAATATTCTTTGGCGATAAAAAAACACGAGTTATAAGGTTAGGAGTATATTTATTTAAAGATATTGGCTTAGCTAATTCTTTATTGAGGAGATCGATGTTATTATATTTTTGCCCTTGCTGTATTTGTCTTCTTGTTTTTAAAAAAAAACTAATTAAAACTATCAAAGCCAACTTTCGGTTTCATTACTGGAAATGGTGACGTGAGGGAGGGTGGTTTGGTTTGTTTGGGTGAACAAATGCATGGGAGATGAAAAAAAGGGAGGGATGCTTAAGAGGAAAGTGAAATGTAGTGGACTGATAGAGGAGAAAGTCTACATCCTCTTTTAACTTCCTTTAGGGGACAAAACTTACAGGGCTAGGTTCGCTTTTTCCCGAGTGTTACCTTTTGGATATTGCATTCTAATGAAATGCCTTTCCCCTGTTCTTTAATGAATGCCCTTCCCTTATAGATGATAACTACTTGGAGCAGCACACCCTCTGCCACTTGACATTTTATTCCCCTTGTAATATTCTCGTAATACTTAGCAATATATCGGAATTAGACTATAGTTACTTTATTTAGTCCGATCTGCTATTCCCATAAATATTATTCAAACTTTAATTGGTAAATGTCAAATACAATTACCAGACTCTCATTATTTGGATTTGCATTTTAAAAGTCGATCTTTTTCCCAGCATTTTAGGTTGGGGAATTCCAATTCCCAATTATGTAGAGTAACTAACTATAATCAGTGATTGAATTCATTCATTTATTTTCGCTTTTCATGTGGGATTATCCTCACACACATATATGTGTATATACATATATATAAATTTCTAAATGTATACTATTACCACCTTAAATGCTAATGCGTCGTGATCATATAAAAAGATTATAGATTCTAAAAATTCCTTTTGTTTGCATCTAAGCGTACTTTCCCTTTTCATCTTCAAAATTCGTTCATGCTTATTATTAAATTTATAAAATGTGTTTTTTTATTTACCTGAAAAGCTTCTCCCATGTTTGGTATTCAGTGGATATACAAGAAATTAGTTATGCCTCAGTGATTATTAGTTAATTGATATTAAAAGATCAAAATAAATTTTGGTAATCGAAAAGAGCATAAATACGTACGAGAGGAAATAAACATTCTCGATTTTTACGCAGAATATTTTATTAATGTACTTTTACATTGGTTAATAATGTTTGTTTTTTCCTCATGTATGAATTATATATAACCTTTATCTATTGACATTTTGGTATCATATTAAATATTTTGATAATAACATAGGTCTTTAGTGTAATCGTAGATGATTTTCCTTCTTATGCATTGGTTTATCCTGAAATTATAACTGCTATCTATGCGCTATATTTGACGTGTCTTTAGTTCACCTTCTTATCTAGTTTTGTCTGCTTTTTTTTGAAAACTTTTTTATTGTTTTTATTTTTATGTATTTCTCATTTTCTTAGTTTCAAGTATTGCAGAAGAGATGTAATCTTCCAATAAGTGAGTGAAGTAGGTAATTGAATGTTTTCAAAATTCAATAGGATTAATTTTAATGCTTTGAAAAGTATTTGAATGTTGAGAAGATACCTTGAATACCTGTGTTTTCGTTTTGTAAACCATGTTGATACACACTGTAAGCTCAGAACCTACTGCATGCATTAAATAAATTATTCCCAAACTTATCATCCAAGTAAGTTAGGAAAACCAGTACCAATTTACTGGAAAAGGAAACTTCTTCTTTTGTCATACTATATTTTTCAAATGAAACTTAAAATAAAAATTTCTTTTAGTTTGTATTGATCTCATATTGGAAATGAAAGGTAGTTCTAATCAGGTTATGCTATTTTCTTAGTATTAAAATAGTATTGTAGTAAAATTAATGAAAAATTTTAATGCCAGGGAATATTATTTTTTAAAAGGTATCCGCATTTCACATTTAAGAGCAGATTCAGAGAAACGGGTCGTTTTCCCTTCGTTGGATGGTGGATTTGGCGTCGCGAGACATATCGCGGCGAGTATTAAACCGGTCCACGCTCGAATCACTCTTTCATTAGGGAAAGTCGTTTGCTAACTCTTGGGTCTCTTGAAACTTTCCTTGGGATATCCTCGTACGTCCTTGTTCTCATTTCTTCCACCTTCTAATTAGGTTTCGGGGACAGAAGATTCATAATTGTTCCGATACCGTAGAAACAAAATAAATCGTGAAAAGAACTTAGGATTGCTTTTAGAATTCGATTTATATTTCCGGAAATTTTATTTCGCATTCTTGATAGCCAATAACTCTTTCAACGTCAAGCAGTTAAAAGCTACTCGAAGTAACATAACGGGTGAAAATTATGACCAATTCGTCGTCGGTGTAAAGATTAAAGACAAAGGTTGTCCCTGCTCAAAATGCGCGAGGCAAAAGTTTTGGTAATTGTTAGACTCCTTATCTTTCGAAGATTAACTTTTCAAGAGTTTTCACTTGGTAATTTCCGACATTAAAATCTAAATATAAACTAGAAATTTTGGTAGCTAAAATGAACACCTCAGATGGTAGAAGTTGCTGATAGTACAGAAAATATTTTGCATCATAAATTATGTTACATTTGGTAAAATACTTATATTATATTATGAAAAAATATTATTGGCTATTGGATAATACGTAATAACTCATTTTATTAGCTGAAAATATTTTTTTTGTGTCTCAAATTCCGTTGATATGAATTCTCTAAAGAAAATGTATCTACTATTTCTCCTTGTGAAAAAAATTTCACTGCCCCAAAAACTACATTAATAATAATGTTTATTACTCCATTTCATAACATAACATAACTCATTTAACATAGTTGTCCATAATACATTAATCAATATTTAACAATTTCGGAGTAATTTCAGGTAGCTTTGAAGGTAAACCTTTGTTAAGGCTACCATCCAAAAACATTTGGTTATGCATGCTTCACAAAAGAAATTGCATTGACAAAATTTATGAATTATCAGTGCATTACAAATTAGTGCATTTTTTACATGTACTTTTTAATGAATAAATTGTTTCATTAATATAATAGTAAGTAATAATTGTAGATATTTATAATATATATAATAAATTATAGATACATAATATATAAATATAATATAATAAATCCTCTAAAATTTCCTTGGTTAACGCCAAATAAGTATATTATTGATTACTAATCCCACAGATTTCAGGTTACCAAAAGACACCGGTAGTAGATTGAACACCTTTGGTCCTATGTACAAAAAAACATCTTTTAAATAAGGTAATTTTTGGCTTAGGCAAGGTTATACAGGTCTTAACCTAATATTAATTAACATTAATTAAATTTTTGCCCAAAATTATAATTAAAATAAGTTAATCATGCAACTCATAGGAATAGATTTTGTAAAAGAAGTAAGAAGTTGGGATAAAATCCTCCATAATTTTATATTTTAAATTATTTTTCTTGATAATACCGTTTATCAAATAAATTTACTCTTTTGTGTCTGTTTAGTACATTGCCGGACAGGTGAAGTGTAGTGGCTACGAGTAGTAGCCCATGGAGTCCCAGAATGTTTTACAATCGCTTCTGGGTGAACGTATATTCCCTATCTAACACAAGTAGGCGTGCCATCACAACGTGTGTGTGCTCGTGCTGTGCACATATGTGTGCTCAGCTTTTAGGGCAAACTTGATGCGCAAGCTCTCTGGATCCTTTTTTTAACTGTAGATGGCCAGTGCCACGTGTTTTGTTTGAATTTAAAATTCTCTATTTGCCCAATGGGGCAATGGTCTTCAACATATTTGGCGTCATAGCAAATCGTAAAAAAAAAACTATTTAACGGAGGAATAATTATCCAAAATTATTGCTATTCCCTTTTTCAAGGCACCAATTTTGTATTTTTATGTTAATAATTAATGGTATTCAGTTGTTTGATCAAAATATAGTTCATAGGTTTCTCAGTGATCGTAAAAAAATTCTTTGCATTGAGATGTATCATTAGGGAAGCCGTCATGTGTCAGGTACCAGGTACTGGAACAAGGACTACCTCCCCGATACCCGTCAAGCACAGAGAGTGTCGGATCTCTTAGATATATGGCCACCAAAGCCTCGATCACACCTGCTCCCATCTATATTCCCGCCATAGTGGCCCACCCTGCATTCCCGCATTATTATCCCTTGGCAGAGAATTTGGCGCAACATTCTGTTAAATTTTACGTGGCCTAACTTCTGTTTCCTGATTTTGTTAAGAAAACAATCTAGTTACGTATGTGCGTTCACAAAAATATGGAGCTAATTCAACACTTAGTGAGATTATATGTCCTTCCCCTTTTGCTCTTTTATTCGAGGAATTCATTTTTTATGATCTCGACGCGCTACTCTTATCCATGTATTCAGCGAATTAAATTTTCCATTAAGGAACGATAATTAGGCCATTCCCACTTTTGTGTCGATAGTAAACAATCATGATTGTTTACTCTGGGTTTTTAAAAGCATAATTCAAAATTGTTCTTTTCTAGGAAGTCACTACGGACTCCTTGCATAAATAAAAAGAGATGTTTCTCGCGATCCCACTTAACTCACTCCTGCTCCAACGCTGTGAACGTTGCTGTTGTGTAATTCATGGAAATTCAAACCTACCCACCTGTTTTTTCTTTAGCCGCTTGGCTGCATTTACTCCAGCTGTCCTAAGGAATTTCATCTCATACGCAGTTTGCATTCAAAGAAAAAGGAATGAATTTCATTTCTTCCTCACAAATAATTCCCGAGTGAATTCCATTACTCTCGTTCCTATTTGGATTTTGCCTGTACCAATAATGTTCATTTCTCACCAACCACTTAGGAATACGAATAAAGTTGGCTAATTATCTTTTTTATAAGCACCCATATCCACTTACTGACTTCCTTCCTACCCCCTACGCCAAGGTTTTAATACGAAATGAAATAAAGAGTTTTTTAACTTTTTCCGTCCTATTTCAATCAACTTAATTTCTGTTAGCTTAGTAAATGTTTAGTTAGTTGTAGCATGGGAATGTTGATTTGTCGCTGAATCGTGTTAGTTTTTAATTTTTCGGCTATGTTGCTCTGTCATTACCATTTAAAATTCGTAATTCGTGCAATTATTCCCAAGATAGGTACTCATCCATTCCAAACGCATAACATTTATGTGCTATTTGCAATTTGATTAGAACTTTGGGTTAAACGGGCTCTCGTTTTACCCGTTGTGTTCATTTATCATTATAGAGACGGTACATTGCAATATCCTTGATTGAACCTTCGTTTACCTTTGCAGTTACAGTAAATTTGATCATGGTATTGTTTCATTTTAATGTAAACAATTAAATGTATACTTCAAATTTATAAACTTTGGCATTTGAAATGCTGCCAATTATCATTTTTGCTTTGGTAAATTGTATTATAAAACTAAAATTAGAGTGATCAATCTGCAAGCCACCAATATATTTAAAACGAAAAGTGCTTAATATCGAGCAACCAGATGGTCGAGTAACCAGATGCTCATGGATTTCTGTGGTTAAACGGCACGAAAAATAGGTTTACCTTACTGAATTGGTTTTCTTGCTCAATATTATTGCTTCATTTTTCTCCTTAAAATAATGTTTACATTTTAAAGCCATTGGAGCAAAGAAGGAGGAAGACTCGAATATCCCAAATGAAAATTAAATCTTCACGAATCCCATCCGTGGTGTGTCTTCCATTTCGCATATCTTCTGTTCATACAAGAAATAGGGTTTTTGCTAGGCAAATGAATGCAGCATAGTTCAACTTGGAGCTTATGGAGCAGAAAACGTAAGCCTGAATGGCTAACATTTAAGCAGAAAATGTTAGAAACTCCTAAAGCATAAAGTGTTCGCCATTAGGTTAGTCATCTCCGCATGTTGCTTAGAATCCTAATTTTACCATTGCATGAAACCATCGTTTAAAAATGTGAACTTAATTCTCTTGCACTCCCTTCTGCTAATTTTTCTCGTGTCTTTTAAGGAGCTTGTAGAACGATTAATATATATATATAAATATATATATTTTTTATTTATTATATATATATATATACATATATATGCGCACAAGATTAAAATAAACATAGAAATACGTAAAAGAGGACACAAAAGAAAATAATGCATACCATCACTTACCTTTCATTTCTCAACAGGGTTTTCTAATATCGGATGGTAATTCGAATGAATTAATTATGAAAATAGACATGGGAATCATCCATTAACCTCTACACTTACATAATCCTTATTTTTTCCTTATGAATGCAACATTTATTCTATCAAATTTAAGTACCTACTCGAAATACTGGTTAGCTGCAACCATGGCAGAGTTTTCTATTATATTTTGGGTACCTCGGTCCCCGGTATGCGACCCCAAACCAAGGTGTGTATAAATTCTTAAAACCTAAAGAAGGGCGAATTTTTTGAGTAGCAGCTGCAGCACGATAAAAATATGTTTTAGTTGGTCAATGCCGGAGGAATTAGGGTTTGAACAAAATAATGAAGGTAGAACTCAAAGAAGCGTTTTGGGGTAAATGTGCGACGATTTTCGATTACATAACCGGTTCTCGTTCTTTTACATTTCATATTATGGCTAACGTGTAACTCGCCATTTACAATAACGCACATAATAACCGCACCGTGCGAAGAAATACAGGTAATTATCCTTTACATATATGAATGCCAATTGCACTAGCATATGTTTAAGATAATTTAAATTCTCAATAATTTTCATTAAATGAATTATTTTGCCGTCATTATAGGTGGTCTAACTTGTCCAACAAGCATCGTTAAATGCCACTAATCCCTTTCGCGTTCCCAGCCAGGTTATCTAAATTCCCGACCATTAGACATCAAATGGGCACTTTCATTATTGTAATTCGACGTAGGGAAGCATATTTTGGAGAGGACTGGACCAAAACCGATTGCAAATTAGCATTCCCTTCATTTGTCGAGTAATTCACTTTCCCGTTCGTTTTGAAGCCATAAAAAAAGAATCCCTACTCCGCCTTCCATATCAATTCAATTTGTATTCCTCCAATTTCATCGGGTGTATCCTTGATCAGGGAGAGTATTTTTCGTTATAAAAACTCGTACGCGAATGAGACGCCTTTAAATATCTTAGCGAACACTCATCGATTGTATTCCCGATAAGGTGGTGGTGGGAGAGGGAGAAGTAGTTTCACGATCCGTGTCCCCCTCCCAGCATCTCGCCAAGCACTCACCCTCAGCCCTCAAGTCCACCCTCGCCCCTCTTTCCTTTCCCCTTCGCCACCCGCAAACCTTCCTTCCGCCGTTCAATTCTCTTCCTTTGCCCCACTGTTCCGATTCCCCTTTCCTCGGACCTGCCTCCCATTCCGTCTCCTCTTCTTATATCTTCTCTCTCACCTCCTATCTCTCTCTCTCCCTCTTTCTCTCGCGCGCGTAAAAATATCTCATTACAAAGAAGAGCCTCTTTAAAAATGGGAAGGAAGGGCGTCTTATTAAAAAAAAGGGCCCAAGACGGCGCAATAGACTTCCTCTTCCCTCCTCTCCCTCCCCACTATCTTGAAAGCGCGTCCACCCCAGTCTTTTCCCTTCCCATTCCATGCTCTGAGCCGATTCCTTTGGACTCACCGTGCACTCTTTTTGCCTCCTCTTATCCATCCAAGACGTTCTGAACAGGGGTGGGCAATAGATACTTCTGAAAGTTTTCCATGCTTGTCATCGTTTTATCCATTTAAGTATGCACTCTTAGACATGCGAAAACCGGTACTCGAGGCACATAAAAGACCTCTCATCAAGCGTGGATATGTTTCTGCCTGTTTACGAAAAGCTGCATTTTGAGGAAAATGAAACCCTCGTCAACAAATGTTTATAGAAGTAGTATTTATATTCCAAGAATAATTTTTATTATAACTATTGCGGAATTATCAGGACGTTTTAACGACTCATAGGCATGCATAGAAAACTTCCATGGACTTGTCTGAAATTTTGATGAAACTAGGTTTTTACTAAGAATTTCCTCTAAAATACATCATATGAATAGAGTAATATTTATATTTCGGACATTCATATGAAAATACCGATGCAAATTTTTCATACAACGGCTGGTGAAGTAATATTAGATTTTTTTAGATTAATAATAGATTTTTCTCGGTGTCCTACTTTATCACTGCCTATTTATGCTACCTCCCGATTGCCAAATTTCACTCTCTTCCGGCAGTCTCCCATCTGCTCTGCTGAAGTGATCACTTCTCCAATCGCTTAAAATTCGTTCCCTCCTTTGGTCCAATTTCCCAATATCTCCTTATCTCGGCCGTTCCCGTCCCAATCTCAACCCCCCTTTGACCCTCACGCAAAACTTTCGAGAAATACGAGCAGCGACGGATTTTTCTGCCTTTGCACTCTTATTTTCACCCTTTCAACTCACCGTTGCAAAATTTCTTTCGTCTTTCTTTCTCATCACTGCCTGCCTTCTCGCTCAATGCCTTCTTCCGAACGGTTGCAATAGAAAGTCCCGTCTCTCTTATAAACTCCACTTTACCATATCATAATAGATCATACACGGGCAATCTACTTTACAATCCATTCGGAAAGGGAGTGGTTGTGTTATGTAGAAAAATGTGCATGAACGTGTTTTCTAAAAATTTATTTACTTTTAGTGTGTACACTACAAGGAGGGTATTTATATTGATAAAAATTGCGATCTTCAATAACAAACCAAGTATAAAAGTTTCATGCGTCATGTATAGAGAAGGCTGTCACATTCAAATGTTCTTTGTATTATGGATGGCTGCTCTGTCGTTTTTAAATAATAATAATAATGGCCTTAACGACGGTGGTTACTGAAACATTGCAATCAACGTGTTCTTACCGAAAAAAAATTTGACAAAGTTTAGGCATAATCAAATTATAATTTCTCCATCTTACGTCCTCTACTTCATTTCTGTAATCCCTTTCAATTATTTAAGAGCTAGAAAGACCAATTAAAGTAATTTTTCTTATCGATGACAAGGTTAAGAAACCTTGATATTATCTAATGGCATATTGTAATGACAATGTAGTTTTAAAATGTATGAAGTAATATGCAAACATTTCAGTTAATGTAGTCCTGTTAGTTACAGAATTATGTTTTAAAATATTTTATATCTTCTAGATAATATTAAACAATATAATGCTAATATTCTGTATGGATGCTATTATTCACGTTTAAG
>LYUA01000132.1:695027-707063 GCA_002093875.1 Calopteryx splendens
GGATAAAAAGGAAGTTTAATGTGTTTCTTGTTGGAAATTGGAGAAAGGGTAGTGGTGAACTGAATTAATTTTTTTAATTTTTGTTTTTTGAGGATACGGTGAGCGAGATTGGTGTTGTAACCTAAAGTAATGGCTATGTTTTCTGTGTGATGGAGTTCTTTAGTAAAGTGATAGATATTGTAGTTCATTTGAAACGCTTCTCAGCGTAGATATACGAAGTTTCCGGGAAGTGCCTGTCAATCTCGAGTTGTAGTTATATTGATGACTCCAATCATTCAAATAAAAGGAATATGATTTCGCTTGGATCATTTTTTTCGTTAGGAATGGGCACAGCGATCATTATTGTACCAGTGATTCGCAATCATGAAATTTTTAGCTGGCCTTCCTATGAACATGATCTCCATTTTATTCTTTAACGGTTTTGGTACCTAGATCAACTTATTTTTTCCTTATACATGGATTCCAATGCAGTGGTAATGAATAACTTTATTTTTTCTCAGTAATATAATTTAATCGAACTTTTTACCCCACTTCTGAAACTCTTATTCGAATTTTTAAAGACGTTAAGGGAATCAATGTGCCGTAAAACCTAATCATAATATGCTCTGAACTATTGCAAAACTGATTATTATCTCATTGAGTGTTTCTTTCTGAAATTATCTTAGCATTAACTCGCTATAAAGCTCACTTTCAGTTAGGGACACGAGGAGTGGAGCCTCTCTGGATAAATGTGGCCTGGAGAGGATTTATAATTAGTTATCGCCCAAGAATAATAGGTAAAATTCTGTCATGAAGACATTGAGTGAGGTAGAATAAAAGGTTCTGGCATGCTAAAAGTACTTCGAAAATTAATACCTTTGAACATTAAATAACCTTGATGATTTCATACTTGAGTTTTCATACTAGAGACACAGTATTCCTCTCGGCAGGATCAAGTTTATACTTTAAGCCATTGAATGTAAAGATACCTACTTAAAATATCATTTGTTTTTCCGAAAATAGAAGTGGAAAATGACAATAACTGATGCGCCCTGACCCGTTCTCTAGCATTTTCCACTACATGAGTAAACACTGCTTGTTTGCAACGGTGAAATATGCGTAAAAGTCCTTAAATTATGAATATGTATACACCAGTGATTTCGAGAATTCCAGGTATATTTCCATCACTTAACACCCTCCGTCAGCTTCGAATTCTACGTTGTTATTTTAATCCGTTTCATTCATTTTTATATGGGTTAACATTTATTTCAGAGGCAACTAACGGAATTCTAAGCGTCTGAAAAAAATGAACATAGCCATTCATTCCATTATGCGCACTATTGCCTACGCCTTAATAATTTTTCCTTTAACAATACCTTTAGAACATTGCTAATCCAGTATTTTTTTTGTAAAAAAATACGTAAATTTCCTCTTCGCTTGGTACTCAATTCTTCAGCCAGTCTCGCTTCTCCACGCCGTATCTTCCCACAAACCAACATCTCCCGTCCTCATAACTGCCTAATATCTGTTAAAAATGGAGTTCATGTATTTAGCATCTTGCTCATGTTTAATTTGTAGCGAATCCATGACCGTACCTGATAAATGGGGAAACGCGGTTTGAGTCTGATGGAAGGATATGGTGATAGAATTCAGCCAAATTAATTTGGAAATATTTATCCTATAAACCTGTAATAAATTTCTGAAAAACGATGGTAACGTGTATAATACTTCTCACTGCTAGTGTTTAAGTAAGTTTATCTTTGTTGCCACTATTTTTTCCATTTGCGTTTTTTAAAACATAATATTTTTTCTGGAGTTACTAGTACATATGTGACCATTTGAAAGCATTTACGTCACTTGGAAAGTATTTCAAGAAAACGTATTTCTCATATTGCTATCACTTAGGATCTTATTTATACACGAGTAAGTGAAATATATCGGTCGATAAATTACCTATATTAGGAATTTCGCTCACGCTTCTTTTGTACCTATATTCATAAGTTTGGTGAATTTTGAGTATATTATCGAGCAGTTAGTCTTGTTACATTTGTGAATCGTGATAAAAAATAAGTCAGCCTAATGAAATAAGATAAACGTGAAAATATTATGGAAGACTTAATTTGGAAAAGATAAATGTTAAAAGTTTTAAAATTTTGGAAGAATGCAAATAATCTGAATGCGTGAACTTTTAATAAACATTCAATGACAGTTCAATCAAATACATTTAGTGTAAGTGAACGTTTTTCTCTGAAATACCCACGCCTTTCGTTTTTCCAAAGGAAAATAAAACCGATAAAAGAGTGAATAAGGCCAAATGATCTGATCTCCGGTCTGTCTCAGCATGGGTAGGTTTGGAATAACATCTGGGTTGTCTTGGCCCGTTCTTTTTAACTTTTCGATTTCATCGACAACTCCATTTCCTCGATTTCTTCGATGATCCTTGACCCTGCAGTATTTTTTACTCTCTTACGAAGTAGGCAAGCAAACGCGTAATCCAAAACGAAAGAAAGATCGCCTTTCCATCCCTAAAGACCCATTCCTTTCAACAAAAAAATTCCCTTCATAACAGAAGGAGGATCAGATCCAAGCAATTTAAGCTCTTTCTAACAGTTTACTAGCGATGAATCCCATAGTAGGACTGCGGACGACGGCGATTGCGCTTCTCCCGCCATTGTCCCCGAAGTTTCCGCTTTCTCCTCAATCCTTTCTTCGCTTCCTGACTAGCAGAGCCGAGCGATGTAGGATCACCGGGTGGGAGGCGCGGAGTTTCCCGGCGGTCGTGACTTGAGGTCGACCCCTCTTTCCCCATTTTCAACCCCATTTATTCCATGTTGGCGGCGGGGCTTCGAAAATACTTTAAGTCTTCACCTCCCAATGTGATCCCATGCCATAAAACGAATCATCGTTTCTTTCATATCACGAAAGTAGTAGATTTTTGTATTCTCAGCGATGGTAGCGCAAAGTTTAATCGAAGCATTGGAGAGTACTCAGGGCTCAATGTATCTCTGAATCGTCATTTCATTTATTTGGAATCTCTGGTGCTTCACATTTCCATTTAGCATCTTTTATTGCATGATTATTTTTTATATTTATTGATATCGTTTTACCATATTGTTCAATATAATGATGCCCACCTTCTATTTTCACTGTATACTTTATTCAAATAACGTTTGTGAGCACCTTTCGTCCCGTCTATCAAGCCTAGACAGGTAAATATGTGATTTTAAATTAGGTACTGCCTTCTGGAAAGGCCCAGTATATTGTTTCCTTGCTAGTTCGTTATCACAAGCTGCGTTATTTAGTGCTTCGACAGCGATTGAAATATAGATGCTTTATTGACTACTCGACTATATTTTTGGTTTTGGAGGCTGTCGATGAAGGATCAAAACCGTGATAACACTATTAATTACCTCAAACTTATAATGTGCAGCGTATAACTATATGAAGATCCTTTTCTTTACTCTTAATTCGATTAATTAGTTATAACAACTTATGAGCGAATTGGGAGAAAATCGTTATTTTACGCAACTAATTATATGTGAATATCTTGTAAAAAGTTCAGTGCTTTCAAAGTAGTTTTAATCATTAAGATATCAAGTTCCCTCAATATTATGAAGTCCGATTAATTTTATTTCAAATTTTTCAGTCCTCCATTTCCATATTATCTGTAACAGGCAATCGGATGGCTTAGGCTATTTAGCTGCAATGAATATTTAGCTCTTCAACCTTGAGGAATAGCATGATCATTAATAATTTCCACCCTTCCATCAGGAATGTAACCGTTTTATTAAAAATTGACTCTATACAGTTTTCAATATTTTGTACGGCCCTTTTTTAGCTAAAACATTTTAGCGAAAACATAGGTGTATTTTTATTAAAATTTCGATGAGTATAATATTTTTTCATCATGCTAAAATAAAATTAAATGGCATTCGATAGCTCACACTTTTCCATTATTTCTCAGTGTACTTTATTTCTACTTTCCCAGAATTTTTCAATGGTCTGTTCTTCCAAGCCAAGCTAAACAGCTAGTTAGCCAAGATAAGTAATATATTACTGTTATAATTAATTCTTTTCCCTTCAATTTCCCTCAATGCACTAGGAAAGAAATTAGTAAAACTAGCCTTCACTCGAGTATACAAATCAAAAATTGGCTCTTAATCAAAAAGAATAGATGTGATATTTAAATAATTCAAATATTTATGATTGAGCGATAAATAATTATAAATATTGAAGATATTTTCGAAAAATTAATTCCTAAAAAAATAGCCATTGAACATATTGCGAAATTCAATGTAAATTAATGGATTTCATAGCTCGCCTGAATTACTTCCTTGTGGAAACTCGTTGGATGCGATGAAAATTTTGCCTAGCGGCATCCTCCTAATAATTATTATTTCAATATGTAGCGTGTGTAATGTGGCATTTCGATAACTTTTTGGGCACAGCTTTTCTTGTATCCGTCGAAGGAAACCTTGAAAATGGTATGAGAGAAGTGAAAGAAGTGGTGGACGGCTTTTCATTGGAAATCTCTATCGGATTCAAACTGTTGAAGGAAGGTTTGATGAGCAGGATCGCATCACCTACCGAAGATAGCGTAAAATCCATTCCGACGTCTAAACTTAGTCATCATGGCATTTAGGCAAAGTGAGTGCGCTCTATAGATGCGCATTAGATTTCAAAGTAATTCCTAAAAGTACTAAGCGTCCTAAACGGAATGGGGGAGGAAAATATGGGGGAAAAAGGGAAAAATAATGAAGTTGATTTTATCTTTAAAATATTTTAGAGGATTAAAAAAATAACATATAATTTTTTTCTTTACATCAATTGGATACACATTTAAAAAATTTTCCGAAATCATAAAGGTTAAAGTGAAATAAATTATCATATAGGTATATTTGCTATTTGCTTTGTAATTTTGATAGAACAATAAGCATATAAAAATCCAAAGAATAAAAAAAGAATTTCCTGAATGGAGAGAGAAAGCTATAGAAAGTAAAAAGACTGTTTTGTAGAGTATCTTGCACAACTAGGGAACGTAGTCACTAAAAAGGATGACTTAAGTAGGCTGGAGAATTCCCGGATTCTGCAGTGGGGTTGACTGGAGAAAGTGAGCTCGATGGAGAAGAGCTGGGGATGTTTGGGAATTAGGACGGGAGAAAAGGATGATGGTAGGTGAAATAAAGAGACAGTTTAGTAAGTGGTTTTGTGAAATAATTAAAGGAGAGCCTTAGCTCGAGGAAGTAATGGCCGCGAGAGTTAGCGAGAAGGGTAAGATAGAGGATAGGTATTTAAACTATGTAGACTCGAGCAGAGAACGTGGATAATTAAATGGGAGAATTTCAAGAGAGAAATGCGTTAGATTAGCGCTTACTTTTCAGCATTCTCTAACCTTTATCTCCTAGGAATTTAGAAAATAGTTTTAATCCGAATAATGCGTTTTGGAAGAACGTTTGATGATTAAACTAAAAGGTTCATGTAAATTCAATTGATAATAGTAAGGAATAATTATTTTTTTTATTTCTGTTTGTTTGTATTTGCCAGAACTGAGCATAAACTCATATTTGTGCTTTAACTTATCAAAGCTGAGAGATAAACTCATTGAATGATTAATCTTCTTTTTCTATTTTATCAAATAATTTGAAAACTCTGTTTTGAAAATTTCATTAAATTCATTACCAAACTATAATTAGTGTTGCTAGATAAAAAATAGTTAATTGCTCATTCCATGAGTTTTCAGCATGGTAAAAACAATTATATATCTGTAGACTACATACCAGTATTCAGTTATTTAAGTTAGTAGGCCATGTACCCTGTTTTAAGTCAGTTTTATTATTTATCCGTAAAGCGCTTATTTATATTTTAAACCCTAGAACTTCATTGAAAATCGCTGTGAAGTATCCACTCATGAGTGAGATAACGGTTTTTAATTCAGAGCTTTATTAAATGTAATTGAATGCGTTTTGAGTGTGGCTTACTTTTTAAAATGCTGACATAGGTTTGAAATACTACACAATGGAGTTTAGTACTGCCTATAAAATTGTTTAATATATTTTCCTATTATCATTCATTCAATTTCCGGGAAAGTTAATGAAATAATCATATTTAATCGATTCGAGTGAATTTCGCGAATAATTATCCGTATAAAATCAACTGAAAAACGTTTGATCCTATGTATAGTTCCATCAAAATCCAGAAATCATTATTATAGATGAAATATTTGGACAGTATTTAATTGATACTAATAAGAATTACAAAACTTTGCGTTTCCACAGAAAATATTTTTTTATTTCAACAAGTTTCGCTACACTGTAGCATCTTCAGGAATGCTACAGTGAAGCGAAACTTGTTGAAAAAAAATATATTTTCTGTGGAAACGAAAAATTTTATAATTCTTATTATTATCGTAATGAAATTCCACATAGTCTCGGCCTCAATGGTATGTATAGTATTTAATTGCTATGAATAAATTATATTAATGAACATCAATGGCATAAAACATTTTGACTCTAAAAAAACTGACAATGGAAAATGGCTGTTTTTGGAGATTTTATTTTTTTCTAATAATTAGAACATCCCGTAAACAATAAAAATGGTAGCATAACGTGAAATGTGAGAAAATTCCAAAGAAAACGTAGCTTATTCATGATTTATTCCATAGTATATTTGAAAAACCTTATTTTTCCTCCAAACGGCGCCGATGCCTTACTTCATTTTCCCAATGCACTAGTTTTTTGATTCCGCACACTTACCAGCCTTAGGAAATCTTTGTTTTCCGCACCAATAATAGGCATGCTGATCTGCTTTAGTGTAAAAATTTCATGCTCACTGTTCAGCGAGTCATGTCGAGAGGTATGTTTGCTCAAAAGAACTTGACCTGAATTCTTTTCCTGGATCTACCGGCATTCCCATTTCTGCAATCTCGATCCAAAAACCTCTCACTACCTCCAATTCACCAACTTTTGTGTGCCAGCGATAAGACTCCACCCCCGTTTGTCATTGGAATAGTTTAACGCGTGGCATTTAATTTCCATTATTAGTCTAGATTTGTTTTCGTTAACAGCCTTGTAAATTGGTGTTGACATAATTTTCCGAATGGCGTAGTAACGAGATATTCGTTCACCATACTCTCTTTGACGACCTCTTTGAATGAATGATTCGCTTTTTTCTTATTTTTTAAAATTTAATCATAGGACTCAAATGCATAGGTTTTTTCTTATTGAGTTACCTTAATTAGCAGATTAGCGTATTACATATCTTTAATAAATATTTTTAATTGCATAGTTTGTTACCAATACCTTAAGTTGTGGAGCTTCTTTCAGGATTTTGAGGAATAACTCTGGTCAATTACGACAATTTTTAATATATTTACCTTCACATCGGTTGCAGGAAATACAAACGCTATAATAATTTGAGTTAGGATAATTATGAAAGTATTTATACTGTGTACTCACATTTAAAAATTTAAGTAATTAATAATGATATGTAGGGTTTCTCACTGAATCATATTTAAATTGCCTTCAGATGTACCATGTCATGTGAGAAATGTTTAATGGCAAGTTGTTAGCAGATGAATCAACCATTAAATTGTTGGAAAAGGCATTATTCCTATTTATAACTTTTTATAGAGAAATAAGATTAATTAATAACCGTCATTATATTCTGGTAAATTCACTTTAATTCATCCTGAATATAAATTGTGTAGTTCATTGGGTAGTGTGTTCAACAACTGATCGGTGGGTTCAGTTCCAAATCTGGGTACGCTGCTGGACACTATTCTTCGGATGCTATATACTTATCTTAACCGTTAAACACCATCCCATGCCCATATTGTGATTTCATCTGCTATATAATCCCACACACCCCATTGGTGGCTTGCAGAGTATTATGTAGATATAGGTAGTAGATATGATGCTAGTTCGAGGTAAGTGAACTTCACTAATCAAACCGACTTTTGGGTTGATAGCTATAATTAGGTTTGATTGATAAAGATAGGATAGGCGTAACAAACTTCTGCCAACGAATGCCAGCGTAATTTAATGGGAGAGATGTTATTATTTTATAAGATAGCCTTGAAATACGATACGCCTTTTGAATTTGTTGTAGATACTGAACAATTTGGAATACTCCACAGTGAAAAGTGAAAAATAAAATGATGAACTTTCCAAACGGGTCCTAAAAGTTTGAAATCCTATGTATAAATTTGTTCACGTCCTTGTTAGTTTAACAAAATCCATGTCAGGTTGCGTTTAAGCCTTTGAGATATCATCAAGTGCACTAGTAGTAAAATGTAGGCCAATTTCCCTTTTAAGGGAATTTAGCTCATCTTACCCTGACTTCAGAATACTCCCACATGCTGTTATTTTCTTTGCAAAGGAAGTAGGACAAAAAAATATTCCCGATGGTATCTTCCACGAAGTATGTCATTGATATCCGCTCTCATGCACAGACTTTTGCAGTAATTAAAATGGTGGCATGTCAGTGGAAGTAAAGTTTTGATGCGTTACTCTTAGACTCAAATAGTTCGCAAGCGTATCTGTTCCTTCTTAATACACCTTTTTAGGACACTTTTATATTTAGTTTTACTGAGACTACCTCCGGTGTTATCTAAATTCATTATCTGGAAAGAAAATATTCAATAATATGTTGCATCCAATCATACAATTATGATAAATTCAAAGTTTAAAAATGTGGCTTGAAAAGAACAGCAGTATTATTACAAAACTCCAGGGTTTCACCGTCACAGAGAAATCGCTATTAATCCTGATTGGAAAGAATTAATTTGCTCTGAAGATTAATGATTCTCATTTAATTATCTATGGCATGGCAATAGTACACCATAGTAGGCCATTAAAATTCATGCCGATAATATTATTAACACCTTCGCAATGTTTTATTAATAACTAAATAATTAAACCTACAATCACGTGTTTCGCTCAATGGATAAAACCCTGTGGGATTTCATTGTTCGAGTTCTCTTCCACCTTTTAAATCCAATCAATTTAAATTAATGGCATGTACTCTTAATTGGTACATCTGGTTTTATGGTGCACCGAATGCCACTTGAGTGGAATTGTTTTGTATTTATTTGATATTATTAATGTATGAGACCAGTTTAATATACTTTTTAATGCATAAATTTTTACCTGGGCGGTAGGTAATATTCGTTATTGTTCCCGTGCAAAAATGACGAATTGTTTTCCTTCCTACACTGCAAGCCCTGGAAAAGGTTCCTTGATAAGCATAATAATGCTGAAAGAGTAGTCCTTTAGTTGACTGAACCCACATTTATATTATCAACCTCTTAATCTTAAATGCAAGGTTATAGTGATACGCATCGTAGCGAAAGAAACATCAGAATGCTGTATAAGGTATTTATTATACAAGTTCAATGAAGGCGGTATCATTGCTTTATTACAATGGATTATCAAGCCTAGAATTGGTTTGCAGAATAATTCAATCTATTTTTTTTCCTTCATAGTTACATTACCTTCACCTTTTAATCTAAATGAGAAGCAAGTGATGCATCGATGAATGAGATTATATTTTCTATCTCTCTTCTGTTAATGATCCCTTAAACTATAGGGAATTTCCACTTTTTGAGAGCACATTACTGAATTTCATTTGATCAGGGATTCAACGATTAAGGGTCATCATTAAGCTATACAAAAAGCTATACAAAAATAACTGGAAAAATTGGAGGTGAGAAAAGAGAAAGAAATGAATCAGATACGCAACGCTATTGCGCAACTGATTCAAGGGCAGAAAAAATGCAGTCATTTTTATTACTGTGGTAGGAAAAAGTTTTAAGAAATGATTATTGGAATGGAATATCCCAATATTTCAAGTTGTGGCACCATTTTCATCCTTTGGTTGTTGACCTCAACAGACTATAATGCATCAAGATGTTTGCATGAAGTTTCCCACCAACTTCCATTGCTCACCATACTGTTTTTTCTAGTCCTTTAATATGCTTGTCCATTTGTTACCATTTTCTTCATTTTAATTCCATCATTCCACTGCAACATGTTTCCATCGCTTATAATCTTATTTTACGCTGACACCATCGTCCAAGTCTTTTACCTGCAGTCAAATAAATTCCATATGAATTTCTAGATGAACCGTTTCCTATTACCTAGACTATTGCAAACTATGCAATGCAACATTTTCATTAGATTGTTATACCTCCTGATTCATTTTCCGCCCGAGCCAGTGTATCAATATGCTCCTCCTTCTCCATTAGCTGGCGTTCTTGCAATCTTATTGGCAAAATCGTCTGTTGGCAAAATCGTCTGTGTTACTTTCAAAAGTATTTTTTTTAATTATCTGCTGTAATTCAACTGCGGACCAATACTTTAGTTTAGATCTTCTTTACCTTGAGAATGAACATTTCATAATGATTTAATATTGATTATTAGTATATTTTCGTAAACATTTCATCACTCTTCTCTATACCGTCTACCTTATGTGGTTCTAATCCTTCTTTTTTGCTAGAATTTATATGTCGTTTGTACAGTTCAGGAAGTTTATCTTTTACGTGATTTTTTACGCCGCCTTAGTGGCATAGCAGTAATTTTCCGACTACGTAGTCAACATTTCTCTTCGTATTCTTAGTTTAATTAAAGGAATTTTGCATATTGGTTTTATATTGTTTTCTCTACGGTAAGCAGAAGTCATTTCGCTTGAACTCTCACTTTTGGTGAATTCCAATATTTCGAGTTCATTTTTCTTCCATTTTCGTCTCCATTCATAGGTATTGTATACTTTTCATAATTTCAGATGCTTGAGCAATCATGATAATTGCCCTAAACTTTCGTATTTGTCTGCTCCTTTCTTTTAGTATGGGGATGGTTAGATTCCTTTTCAAGACCGTTGGCTTTCCTTCTCTCTTATAATTATAATCAATAACTTCAGAATTATTTTAAAAGTGATATTTTCTGATTTTTTATTTGTTCCTAGGGTATTTCTTCGATTCCTGTGGCTGAATTTCGCACAAATCCACCACTTTTGTCGTCAATATAATCCTGATAACTTAATATCCCATCTCATCATCAATAACTATCCTTTTTTTCTCATTATTCCAACATTACATTCTTTTAGACATAAAATAGTTGCTAATACTCATTCCATCAGTTCAAATTTACTTCCATCTCCTAATTAATGTCGCCATTGTCACGTCAAATGGATTGTAAGCTTAAGATCTGGCTTAAAGAATGGGTATCTCACGACTCTGTATCTGCTTCAGAGTCACAAGGTCAAATGCCACTTCTTCAATGAGTTCTTTATGCATTCTTTTCCGGGTATTCTCACTTTTCGGTCGATTTCATGCCTTCACTTTAAATAATATTTTTCTCCTTTCTCAGTTTTATCGGTCAATGTTCTTTTTTTGTCTAGGTCCCGTAATGCATGGCTTAGTTTTCACAGCCATCTGCCAAAAGATTTTTCGTGGATTTCAGTACTTCACTCCTCTTATCTTGCCATTTGTATTCGACCGGTCATGAGCCGATGCAATTTCACATTTAAATGAAATCATATTACCTTCGAAAGAGTAAAACCTAAGTCCTCGGAACATATTCTTTTATCATTCCTTTTAACGGAATATGTCAAAGGGATCTGAATTAGAACCATCCATGTGACGGATCGAGACACTAAGATCAGCCTACGATATGCAAGATAATCTCGATCCAAGACAATTCGATTTCCTTTTTAGGTGAGGTTTATTGGGTCATTTATGATTAAACACACCAATATAGGATTTCTGCAACACAATCAAGTGGTTACGTGAACTGTGAGTGAGCACGTGAAACCTTACGGTAAAGTATAATGCGCTTGAATTTCAACCTATCCTGTTTTCAAAGGGACTGACCGCATTGGTGATCAAAATCGGAAAATTGAAATTACCCGAAAGAACTCATTTATCCGACTTATCAGTCTTCACCTCACCCCATCCCACTGGAAGATCCCACCGCACCCCCATCCCACCGCAAGTTCCCCATCTCACACAACGCCTAACCCCTCTCCCACCGACACCGCGTCAACCACCGCCCCCCCCCCCCT
>LYUA01000132.1:734818-748760 GCA_002093875.1 Calopteryx splendens
GGGGGGGCTGTGTAACTGGGAGTGAGGAAAGGAGGGAGGAGAGGAAGTCGAGATGACCGTGAGGAGGGAGCCTTTGACAAGCCGAAGCTCGCTTCTGCACCGTCACTTTTTCCCTTTAACGTCGCTCGAAGAGGCTCAGGCAGCTGTCGCGGGTATGAGAGAAAGAGGGATGACGGGAGCGAAGGGAGGGAGGGAGTGAAGCGGTGAGGGAAGCAGCAAGGATGGAGAAAAAGGGCCAAGTAGCGGACAGAGGGACTGGCAGAGGAAGGGATTCAGATGAATGGAATGAGAAGGGGGATTTTCGTGTGAGAGGCGTATTTTCTTAACGTTGTGACAAATCGTGGCTATATACCAGAAGCATCAAAAACGTTTCGTACGACGTGTCACCTGATATAAAATTTAGATTTTTCTACTGTATTTATTTTTAATTTTCAAGTTATTAATTTTGGTTAATCCTAATCTTTTAAACCCTTAAAAAATATATATCCAGTACCTTTCCCCCACAATTACCTTTTCCCTTTGATCTTGATAAAGATTATTGATAACTGGTTCAGACTTGAAAAAATATCTGACAGATTATTGCTGTTATTTGTTATTACTTTTGTTGCCTTAACTGGCTCATTTTAAGAATGACTAGCAAGAAGTATTACTTGGAAACTTGTAGCAATGTTAAATTTATTACATTGTTAAAATATTCTATAGAATGTGATCAAAGACTTTTATTTCTCTTAGCGTATTGTGAAAAAATGGTCATTTGATGCTATATTGATATCCTAATTGATGTGCATACCAATTTCAATGCTTTGACTTGAGCATAGCGTCAACAGCAGCCGATGCAAGTTGATTCACGTTCAGTTCACCTACGGCAACCGAAAGGCACCTTTCACAAAGGTGTTTATTCACATTAGGGAACAGGAGAAAGTAACACATACCGATTTCTCGATTAAAGGGAGGATGACGGAAGTATTCCTGTATCATCCTCTTCAACAGCAAACAAACCTGCATGTGAATGCCAAGTTGTTCGGGTATGGGCATGATATTTCTGTTACCCACGTGTGGTTGGCACCCAATGAAATTTTCATTAAATATGATAGTGGTTGTAATGTTATTTGATATCTTCCATCATAATGGCAGGAGCGGTTTTGATGTTTGCTTCGTAAGAGCAGCTACCAGAGCCTCGGCCCCACCTTCTATTGAAATTGATTGCCTCTCCTCTTCAAACATTTAAACCATCTTCTATTTGTATAATTGGGAAGAAGAGACTCTCTTAAGGCTCATGAGGCAGTATATGGGTGTTTGCAGACGATTTCCCGGGCGATAGCAAAGTTCTAAAGCAGAGAATACTAGTCGCATGTCGCCTCCATCGCTGTCGTCCGTGGACTGAACATGTTAACAACACAACCGGTTTCCGATGACGTAATACTGGAGTAAAATCTGTTAAAAATATACCACGCATACTTTAGTAAATATTATGAAATGAAATGTAATTCCAGCAAGTTAAATTATGAGATTTAAAAAAATAATTTCACTTTTTATTAAAAAAAACCTTCGTAGAACTCAGGAATGGGTTCTATAGTGTCTCAGGTTTTTATTCTCTGCCCCATAACGTTCCTTTTTGCTATTTTACTATTTAGATATTTTTGTCACTTGTTATTATTTTCCTGTCAAAAATAGGTATTTTAATAATAGCGATTGATTGTAATTTTAAGGCACACTATAGAAAATCAATTCTTGATTTAGCTTAATATTTCAACTAATTATTTCACAAACTCCCACCAAATGCGCGAACGTGTATAATAATGACATCATATTAAAATGTACGTAATTTTAATTGAGTCATTGCTTGCTGTTGATCTTAGCTTAACGTTTTATGACACTACGGGCTACTCGGTTGCAACTAAAATGAATTATTTTAATTTTTAAGTGCCCTAATAACCGTTTATAAGCTTATCAGACTCTTTAGTTTTACTTTTTATACCTCTTTTTAGGTTTTGAAAATATTAACAGAAATTTCATAAAGTCATTTTAATGCGCACATAATTAAATTTATATAGAGCAATATTTCGAATATAAATGAACTCATAATAAGAGACGAGTTTTAGTAAAGAGATATCTCAGTGAATTTTAGAAAATATAAAGATATAAATTGTCTTAATGTCATGATTTATTTGATAGCCAATCTTATCAAAAGAAGGTTATGTTTTATTCTATCATATTAGGCATGAAGAATTAAGGCAACCATCGTACCTGTAATATACGGATGGCCTTTGCTTATGTGAGGAGATAGACCAAAGATTTATATTTTTACTAATTTTTCCCATTTTGAAAACTAAGTGACGTCTACCACCAAGATAAATGGTATGTTAAGGTAAACGAGATGGTTTAACCATGAGTAAAATACATAAAATGTCTCTCATTAGAAAGTTTAACTTTTCAAAAGGGAAATCCATTGTGTGTATTGCCTGTCTCCTTGGTGTACGCAGTACAAACAAGAGAATAAGGGAAAAGTTTGGATCCGAGAGACCGGCAAACAAAGGCAAAGAAAAGGACGCAAGCGACATCAGAGGGAAGGAAAGCAAGTGATTACGATACGTAGGCACACAGAGAGGAAAGGGCCGTGCCCAAAGAGAAAGGGAAGGTAAGAAACATAGAGGGAGGGAAGATGAGAGTTTTACTTTCGAATTCAAAAGATAATCGTCTTCGCCAAGTCCGTCAAAACACTCCAAGCAAGCTTAAGGGTAACATTTAATGCGTTTTACTTTAATGTCCTAGAATATTATATATTCGGCGGCAGCAAGTACCGCTTCTTTACCCGAATTTATTTCATTCGAAGATCATTTTCATTTCTAGTATTTATTCATGCATAGAATATTTCGTTTTTCTACTCTATTTACTCTATTTAATATACTTATTGCGTTTAAAGTAAGGAGAGAAAACCCATTATTTTTCTTCTATCGAGTTTTTCAGTACGAAATTCAGTTACCTAATTTAGAATGTGCGTTTTACTCTCATACATCCTGGAGTGTAGACACAACCTCATGGCACTAATGTAATGCGGGTCTACCAAAAAGACCGCTATATTGCACGAAATCACAGTTCATTCTGATAGCCTAGATTTTCATGGACCCAGATTATATTTTGCGTAGTGATTTAAGTCTATAACAAACGTTGGAAGACGTTTTCTTTTGAAAAAAGATTAATTTAGGTAAAATTCATAGTTGGGAAAAAATAGGCAGCGAATGAAAATGTAATGTCTATGTAACTACGTACCTATACCACGCACGCTAATAAGACTATGCAGCAGAAAGCATTATATTCTTCGTTTTCACCAATTTTTTGTATTGTTTAAGGAGTAAGAATAGAATGAAAGCACATCTTAAAGAACTTATCGGAAAAGAGTGCCCTTGCTTTCTAATAGAAAACGGTATCCGTGATTAAGGAAATACAATCACGTACCTGCAATTGGATTTCAAAAGTAATTCTTGCTATCAAATAGTTTTCGTTTTAGCTGCTGGAATGCTGCTGTGGAGTTCAATAGCCTTGTTTAGGATATAATGTGAACTCTGGGGGTGGAATGTGTGCAGAACGTCCGAAGGTTGGCACTGGCTTGCTCATAGCGAAATGCCTTAAGAAGTACCTACCATTATTTTCCTTGGCCCAATTCAACAGTATTTACAAACTTTTCTCGACTGTTAGATGAGAAACTGGAAGCAGGTAATTTTTCTAGAGTCTGAAATATAACTCTTGGTGATAGAACTTTTTGGTGGAAGATGAATTTGATCGTCTGTCTTCAGGTCGTAATCCGATTCTAAAGTTTCGAGTTTTTTTTTGTTTGTAGGTAGCTAAGGTGAGCATATAATACTAATATATTAGAGATAAAAGATACGAAAATTATATTATCACTTGAAAAAATAATAATTATTTTCTCATCAAATAATTACTTTTAGAACTCGGAATAATTTTCAGAATTGAGAATTTTTAATTCTTTAGGTTTTTTATGTATTCCTCAATAACGTCGCCCTGTCAAAGTAACTCCCTATCAGATAAATTGCATTTATGCTTTACTTTATTTCCAATCTCCAAAAATGTTTTTGTAATTCACCCTTGGGGGTATCTTTCACCTCAGTCTTTATCCCCTCTTTGGTTGAAAATCGGTGCATTTTTAATATTTTCTAGGAACTCGTGAGCCACAGGATGCCTCGCGTTATAAATAAGGTGGTTGTGGCTTCATGTCGGAGTAATCTTTGGTGAAATATTCATGAATCATGAGTAAAGTTTGAACTGGTACGTTACCATGGTGCAAAATCCAGGATTTTTGTGCTCACAACAATTGTGGTCGTTTTCTCGGAAGTACCTAAAGCAAATGGCAACAAAACTTGAAGGTGGCCAGGTTGTGACGAATATAAAACGAACTGGGCGCGATATTAATATATATTTTTTTTTATCATTACCTGAACGGTAGAATTCATTTTTACCTGATTTTTTGTAATGTATTTCATTTTCAATGACGAAATAGATTTACTAAACTCACTCCACCAATATATCTTCGAATGAACGTAAAAAGAACATGATACTCTTTAGTTACAAAAAGACAAATTCATTATCTGTGTTTTTGAGATACTCTTCTCCGGAGTTGCGTGTGAATGGTGGCACGCGCGGGGAGTTGGAGCTGAATGACAAGAAGCAAAGGGAAATGGGAAAAAAGGATGAAGGGGGATGCAATAAAAGGGGAGCTTCGAAGTAAGGAGGAGGGGAGGGATTTGCAGGCGAATAGTTTGTGAGAAGGGGCTTGGAGGATGAGGAGGGATGGCTAAGAGAGCAGTAAAGGGAGTGGGAAGGGAGAAAAGGGATGAGCGAGAGTCGATGCGGGGAGGAATAGATGGGGGAAGGTCGATAGAATTTTTCATGGATCTCAAGTTAGCTGGTATACATGGACAGCTTGATATCCCTGCGGATATCGAGGGTAATATACATCCAGAAAGGTTAAAAAAAAGGCTTGCGTTTCTCTGTCTTGTTTTCGATATCGGTTTTTTATTCTGCGATTAAGCCTACCCCTATAAAAATTAGTCGGCAACAAACAATAAAATATATTATCATGACAGAAAAATATACTTTTTCTACGTAACTTTTACTGGTGTAGCCATATAGGTTTCCAATTTTGGAAAGGTCGGTGAAAGTATGGAATAGCATATGAAACTTTGGAAAAATTATAAATAGATCGATTTATAATAAAATATTTTTGGGTTAAAATTATAAAAAAATTGATACCAATTTTACTACCAATGGAATATGAATACATACTATGGACATACTATGGATACATTTACAACCAATGGAATATGAATTTTATGCAGAATTTATCAAATTTTGAATACAATTTTGAAACATGTTAGCTCCAAAATTAATTTAATCAGCAACTGCCTTATTCGTTTCTTTATCTCACAAAATTAAAACCCGAATTCAGAGTTAAACATACACTCCAGTTAACTTTTCCCAGCCTGCTATAGTTTACGAGCTTACGTAAAAACTTTATATTTACGTGTAAATGAAAGTGTATGTGAATTTCAAGTTGATTTTTTGGTTGGAGTTGAGACATGTAAGGCGTATAGAAAAATATATTTTTGTCAGCGTTTAAATGAAGTAAGTACACTGATAACATGTGGACGTAAATTATGGCATTTTTCAATTTCAATTCTTATTTCATCATAACTAGGATAATTAAAATCCAAAATACCCTTTATGTGAAATTATTGGCATCTTATATGGGTAAATATCTATTTTCATTATTTCTCAGCTCCCGCTGATTTAAAATGTTGGCTGTTAAGAACATGTGAGTTGTGTTCAGCTGTGCAAAAACTCTGCTTCACAAAATGGTGTTCTCCAGTTTAGAACAAATTGTGGTCTATAAACCTGGGTAGATACGTTTTTTTACTACTGGAACCTAGAAAAGAATTGTGCAAGTCACTTCACATTGCAAAACGGTGTATGAAGCCAAAAGACACAAGACCAGCAAATTGGAAGGGAGCATCCGGTTGGAAAAAAGGCAGAGGGAGATGGAACCAGTTGGGATGGAGATTGGAAAGGGGAGAGCATGAGTGGCAGGGGGTGATGGAGGACTGGATCGTCTTTCTTAGGATCCGGAGCATCCCCGATTGAATGTCAGAGCTGTTGAAGAGAATTGGAAAGGGAACGTCTTCCGTTTATCGGCGTAGTCGAATGCGGTACCCTTCCTCAGCATGTCCTCTATCCCGCCGCATCGGAATCCGGCCCCCGAAGTCATGTTTCTTAAATCGGAGGAAGATCCCCTCTCTCCGTCTCCCTTTAAATCATTTTGCGAATTCGATGTCGCCCGAAATAAATGGAAAAGATTGTGAAATAGTAATCGAGCGATTCTTATACATCGCCGGGATATATATCTTACATTTCTTCAGACGGATATCTGGAGATGGGAAGAATGATTAATATGCTCTGTGAGTGCGGGACGTAATTTTAAAAAGTGGATCGATCATCCCCATCGCTGTCGTGGGTATAAAAATCTGTTGGGTGCGATGAATATGGATTGAATTTATCTCTTCTATATTTTTAAGATATTTGTTGCTATTTATTACGGACGAGTTACTTCCCTGTACTTTTCGCCTCAAAATTTTTAATTATAAAGTTCATAAATACTCTTTTTTACCTTCTTAAAATGTCGTTTGAAATACTTTTTAGAATATACTTCACTTAAGGTATCCCAATATTTCTGATAATCAGCTTATCAGACACATAAGATGGCCCATCATGCATAAGACTCATTAACATGTAATAAACCTTATTTTTTTAAATGAAATGTAATGGAGTCAATAGGACTGATGAATATAATTATCTCTAGTTAAATTCAGTCATTATGGATAAAACATTTCCGATTTCAAGATTTAAAAAGAAAAATATTTTCCTTGAATAATATTATTTATATTATTATTTTCAAGTTTCATTACAAAAATACTTATTTAAATAATAAAATTCTCGTTATTATTATTAAGATTAATTGAAGGATTTCTTTGTAATTTCATTAATTTAACGTATACTATAAAAAAGGTTATGTCGGCCTATGAAATAAACTGTTTAAAGGCTATTAGGTAAGCCAATACATATGTAGAGATTTAATGCTTATATTCGTCTATTCTATCATTGATCTTAGTTCTGTGTTGACACAATAGACTGTGAGCCAAGCAATGTTTTGAACTGCTAACCTCCAATAATATTTTTGCCGTTGCGAGTAGGCATTTACACTTTTATCCGAAAAATGAGAGTTGAAATTCCATTTCTTTTCAACCATTCAAAAAGGGATTAATTTTTATTAATAACCGTAACCACGCAGAAAATTTAATCATTACCGTAGTAAGCGAACACCTCTCATGGAAGCAATACACTTAATACAAATAAATACTGGAATGACTTTATTACACTTGAGAGCTCTATGAAAAGAGGTAATCATAATAATCTATTATCTAAGGTTTTCCGAAATCTGTTTATTTTATATTTGATTAAATTTGAGTTCTTAATTACGTTTAATAAAATACCGTTATTTCAATTATTTTTTTACTGCCTGATTGTGAAAATATCCACATATTATCTATTTTTGTCAATGGCGAGAAAAAATAATGTCTTAAGCTTTTATGAAATACAGATTTATCAAGTAAAGGGAGTTTTTATTTATTTATACATATATTTAGTTATAAAATATCTTAATATTTGTGATGAAGTTTACTCCAGATGGAAAGTGTAGGGATGATGTTTCATATGTAGTTTGGTTGCTTATCCATGGTTTTTATTTAAATGTTTAGCATCAAATATTTATATAATGTAATTTTTTAAAGAATTTAGAATGTAAAGTGAATTTTCAAGAACTGTATAAATAGTGCTTTAAAAAAGGTTTCTTTCAAATACTGCAACGTAGTAGTGAAATTGAAACTATATTTATATTGTTTTTGTTTTTATTTAATTGTGAAAATTTATATTTATTTTATGATAATCAGTAAAAAAAACGAATTTTTCTAGTAGCCATTAAGAATTCTGGCCCTATTATTTTTATTCGTGGTATATCTATATAGTTCTAGTAAAATATTCCCTATTGACGGATCATTATAGAACTGTTGCTGCATTGGTCGCAAAAGGTTGGATACTACTGGTGTCAATATAAGCACACTTTACTCAAAGTGTTCTAAGGACACCAGGAGTGGAGCACAATTTCCGTTTATTAAAGGAGGAAAATGACTCGCCCTTTGTAAATTCTGGCTCCCTCAAAGTTTCGAATATTAAAACCCTTCACAAAACCGTATGCTTTCGTGAATAACCAGGAAAATCTGCAGGTGACATGCCTGAAAACTTACGCGGCAGCTTTATCAGATGTTGAATACCTCTCACCACGAGATCCACACGAAAAAGGCAAACTGGAGCCATATTGCTCCGGGCAACCTATTCAGTTAAGGAAACATTTTGCGCATGCATCACTCGATTTATGCACACGACGTCTAGATATCAAAAGCTCACAAGATGTTTTAGCCTCGTACTTTATTTTTCAATTTTATAATGAACAAATATGAGCTAGAGTATGACCAATTGAAGTTATTTAAATTCCTCGTCTATCGTCATATAAATAACGATTTTGAATAAACTTAATTAATTTCAACAAATAACTTTTCCTACTATCGATAAAATGTATATTTCGTGGAAAATACTAATAACATACGTGTAACAATTTTAACTGATTAATAGCTTTATCAAATTAAGAAAACTCTCGGGTATAAATTAACTGCCGTTGGGACGTGTGTGATCATAAAACATTGAAAAATTAGCATCTGAGTGAAATAATAATATAAAACTGTATTAGATGAAAAAAAAACAAAATATTATTAATAGAACCAAAATATTTTTGGATATAAGTCAGAAGTGTTTAAACGTATTTGATTCTAAAATATGAAGTTTTCGAGAAATGAAAGCTACCCAGAGAAAGAAATAATTTCCTTCTCCATATTCGCAAGTATTTATTGAGCTATTTCTCTCCTTCCCCTCTTCCTTCAATATCAAGCTTCAGAATGGTTTGCTAGTAACGTTGTAAAAATAGTTCTGATCGTTGGTATTGGAGGAATACAAATCTTACCTGTCGGCAATGAAATGGCAACCAATCGAATACAGATGTGTGTGCCACTAGAATCGTGCGACGGCATGGAGCGATGCAGTAGAGGATAAGTTGTGTCCCTTTCGCCCGAGGAAGGGGTTGTGGAATAAGAAATGGACGGAGGTGATGGGGATACCATGATAAGGAAAAGGTGACTTGAGTAAGGTTGACGAGGTGTAAGAACTCTTTATGTATATGTCTCCACACCCTTCAGATTTATTCAGTTACTTTGCGAGACCACCTGCTTAAACTCATACTCCGAAACAAGTCCTATATATGCCCCCATTGAGTGAATTTCTTAATTATTTTTTGGATTTCCTCGATTGAATTTTAGCGATAGCAGTCAACCGTTCTGAGATTTTATGCAAGTAACGATAAGGTAGGGGAAGATGCCAGTCAACTCATCTATAAATTTACATGACCATCCTCCAAGCACATTTCTTTTTGGAATTTGCTCTTTGGAATTTTTGGAATATTTTATCTCCAGTTTTTGTTCCTTTATAAACATCTTGTTTCTGAATTAATTTCTCCCTTGCCCCGATTTGGCTTTGAAATATTTCAGGTATGGAGTAATATATTTTCACTCGCCATTCTCTAATTTACTGTTCTAGCATTAATTCGGGGAAAATTACCTGAAGTAGAGGAGTTTTGTGCTCAGATTCTTTTTGGTTCAGTTTACTTTTAATTAATACCTGTACGCTGGATATACGAGATATATTCGGTGGAATTCATCAACAACAAGGGTTGCTTTTTCAAAAATAATTTTAATTAATGTTAAATGCTATAATTATTTATGTCTTTAATCTACCCTAATTTTAAACTTTGAACAACGCCAGGATACCTCATGGTAAATTATATAAAAATAAGAATAATAATCTAAGGAAATACCAACTTGTTCTCTTTCATAATTAATTCTTTATAGATGAGCATGTAAATAATGATTCATTGATGGTAATCCATAACTTTAATTATTTGGAGTAGTATTTATGCCAATAGAACATTTCCGTTGTACCCTAGTATTGAATTTAATGGTTCCTTAAAATCTGTAATTAAAGTTCCAAAACTACAAAAAAAGCAACAGTTTATGAATTTTTGAATTCTTTTTGAGCGCGTCTGTGTTCTTCACTACATCCGTTGCCTACATGTATAAATTTATAAAAGATCTCCGTCAAAACTGTTTGTTTACCTTTTTACGTTTAAAATAATAATATTTTAAGGTCCATCAATGCCCTTAACAGTAAAAACTCCGAAAGAAACTGACAGGCGTCGGAAGATAACAGAAGAGGAAGAAATTACACTAGCGCATAGATGCGTGGACTCACCCTAAAACACCGTGAATGCAAGAGCATCCCCGCCCATAGCAAACATTTAACTCGTGCTCGGCCGGGGGAAAAAGACTATCTAGTAACGGAGGGCCGACTCAAGGTGCATGTTTCCCACCTCCCCCTCTATATTCCCGAATCAGAAAGGGAGGGAGGCGGCGAAACGAAAAATGGGATTAGTAAGATGGAACGCAAGAGGATGGGCAGGAAGTGGAGGGATGAGTTTAAAAGCACTGCACTTGTGGCGACTGAAAAACTTTTTAATGCGTGCCTCGGGCAAAGTGTACGACTCGGACGGTCTCTCTACTCGGCAATTACGGGAGACTTTTGAGAGTTAGAGGGCGGAGTGTGAGGGTTTGGGTCGGGGGAGGGGAGCGTGGTTAGTTTCCGTGGCCATAAAAGGTCAGGGGATATGTGACAGGAGGGATTGGCATGGAGCAATCGGTTGGAGTATGTCAAGGAAACTGAGTGGCGCATGGATTGAAGGAGGCATGGGAGAGAAGTCGGTGGCTCCCAGGGGTGAGAACGGGTAGTGGATTTTTATTTTTCCCGAGACAACGCTCATGAGTGAGCAGGTGAAATAATATTCGCAACGTTCTGCTTAGGGAATGTGACGGGCGTCATTCGGAATGATAGGAGTTAAACGAAATGGAAATTCTGGAAACAGGGGCTAGTTTCTTGTCCTTCGTTGATAAACAAGAGTTGAGAAATAATAGTATCATCGTGATAGGTAATTTACCTAAAAAAAACTAGGTTTTCAACGATCCCTAAGATGTACTACGTAGACTTATTCCTTGTTAATCTAAACTATTTCCTCTTTAATGCTTTTTATCTGCCCTCCTATACCGTTCAAATTCAAAGCTATTCCTTCCCGAACAATCTAACTTCGTCCCATCTATCACAGCCTCCATTCGCCTAACTTCCTCTCTTATATTAAATTCACTTAATCCATATATAAAACAGATTCAGGTGTGATGCGGTGAAAACGTTCCATTATACGAGAAACAAAGACACTTTGCAATTTTCCAAGAAATAAAATTTAATTTCGACTAGTTTTGATGTTACTACATCATCCTCAAGGACTTAAAGATGATGTAGTGACATCGAAACTAGTCGAAATTAAATTTTTTTAAGTGGAAAATTAGAAAGTGTCTTTGTTTCTCTTATCACTTAATCCATGTTTAAAATTTAATTAGTCTTCTTCTTATTATTTATTTTCACTAATATTCCTTGTCAAATATCAAAGTCAACGGTATGCTCCTTATTATTTATTTTGATTTATTATACAAACTTTCTACTTCTTATTCGTTAGGAATGCTTGAGTTCTAAGCAAGATCAGAAACAGTTTGAAAATTTTGGACTTTAATTTAGGAATAGGATTTCCTGCTGGTTTTTCTATTAGTACACCAATTTTCTAAACATTAGACCTTTTTTTAGCGTTATCAAATACATATTCGTTTTCATTTTTAATCTCTCTGCATTAGCCGAGTGCCATTCATGAAGTTTTATAATTCTTCTTCATTCATGTAATTAAATATTCCCGAGAAATTAAAATCTTTTCTCTCAAATTAAATTGCTCTCATTTTTTTCTCATTGCCTATCTGTCAACGGCACGGTTTGTTGTTTCATGTCAAACGAAGCTGCTGCGCATATTTGTATTACATTTATGCTCGGAAGACCAACTAGTTTCTACACACTTATAATTTTCTGGGCTTATTTAGGATGCCACAATGGGCAGCACTATGTGTCCGCCGCTCAGCCTACCTTACTTAGCTTCGCTTAAGCTCACTTCCCTAAGAAGAAAGGCTCTTTTAGAATATTTATAGAACTAAATGACAATAGAGAGAACGTTAAATTTTCAATGACGTATGCATACCATGTTGATCAACCCGAATGTTGGTTTGATTGGTGAGGGTTAAGTTCAGCTAATACTAAGCATAAAGGCTTGTTAATTCACACCTCAGGGTAAGGGTCCAGTTCCTCCGGTGTCCCAGTGCCTCCGGTAGTTTTTCAGAACCGGTACTCAAAAATTTAAACAGTTTTGGCTCTGGGGAGTCACCTGCATTCAAAACCGAGCCCTGCGATTATTATCCCAGTGCTCCTCCGACTGGATAACCACACTCATTTCAATGAAAAGTGAGTTCCTATTAGTAAGTAGGAGTATTAAGAAAGATAATTATTTGAAACCAAAAATCTCGCACAGTGTTGTAATGAATTTAAAGGGGTTAAATTCCATTTTTGATTATATATGTTTGTAATATTTTCAGTGGAGTTCCCTTTAGAGCATAAATAAGTATCCCATTTTTCATTCATGGATGCATTTTTGTAAATGAAAATCTGTGGAGAATTATTTACAGAGAATTCCAAACTGATATGTTACTAGTAATATTCTTGTTAAATTCATTCAATTTAACCATTAAACGGTGTAAAATATCTACTAACTATCGATATAATAAGGCAAAAACATGAAGTGCAATGTGTAGTCAATACTTATAATTCTTTACTATTGCTATTCAATTAAAAAAATTAAAATTTTCACCTAAGATCCGATGCTCAAACTTGTAATATTATTGAAAATATTTTAAGAAGTAGTTCTTACATCACTAATTATTTCCATCATAGAAGAGCTTGCTTTGTCTTAGTAGAGAGCCTTGTTGGAAATTACTCTCATTCGTTTAGTATTGTTTTGATTAATTGTCATTAATGCACGATTCAACGGAATGCCTTACGTAGTGTATATACTACGATATTGGATAAAATATTTATATACACGCATTTTGAAGAGTTTTTTAAAACATTGAGTTGCTCAAGTCCCAAACATGGAAGTGATTTTGTTTCAAGTATAATTGACGCACCACGTGATCGTGGGTACATGAGATTCGATTATAGAGGGCACCCGAATGGCGTTGTTGTGATAAACTGACTGAGGTCTTACAATTATGATATATAGCCCTTGTCACTACTGCCTTTCTCTTATATCAACGGTAACTGAAAAGAACGACCCATTGGTGCTCAGATATTTACAGCACGGATTATATACAGAACCTGTGTGAAATCTATGACTTGGTGAACTTGGAAGCTATGACTCGGTGGAATTGCCCCAATGAAGGAATCCAATTTCCTTTTCAATAAAAAACAGGCGAGGGCAGAAGACGTTAAATTGCACTCATAATCGAAATTTCCTTTCCTTTTCCCTTCGTCCTTTCCCTGGCCTTCGTTTTATCTCCGCTTTTTTCCCGTCTATACCTCTCGAAATTTCTACCCCCATCCCCCCCTCCATTCCCCTATTTTCCCTCAGAGGGCCCCGCAATCCCATGGGCCCCTCCGTTATTCTTCGGCCCTTTTCCACCATTCGGTTTCCCCCTAAGGAAACGCCATCTGTCACCTCCTTTGTTTTTTTTTACTTCCTCCACTTGCCGCAGTTCCATGTCGCTCCTGTTCCCCCATGACTCCTCTCCCC
>LYUA01000132.1:786923-806616 GCA_002093875.1 Calopteryx splendens
AGAGGGAGCGTGGGGAGGTGGAGTGGGGCGGGTGGAGAGGAGGGATGGAAGCGAGGTGAGAAAAGGTCGAAAGGGTTTGAGGGATTGGAAGGTGGGGGCGGGGGAGATGGGTTATTTCTCGAGGGGGAGCAGGAGGAGGGAGGGATTGCGGGGCGAAAGGAGGTGACTGAGGCGGATGGGTGCTTCGGAGTGCGGTGTGAAGGGTGATAGCGTTGGTTTAGTGATGAGGCATAGCTGAAGGATTCAGGTTTTGATGCGGTGGTTGGGCTGATGGCGAAGGTGGTGTTAGCCGGACATATGGACTCTTGAAACTTGGTTTCCCAAGTTCGATTAATATCGAAGCACGGGTATGGGGGACCAAAAATGACCTGTTTTTTGTTATTGTCATACGTTTGGGAGTACAGCAATGCCCTCCGGTACACGCCCACTTATAATTTAGACGAATTTGTCGCGCAGACGGCCAGGGCTACGCGATTAGCGTGCTGGAGGAAGGGAAGGAGGATAGAAGGCCGTGGGAATAAGATCTGTCGGCCTGCTCTGAAATCTCCGAGAAGACACGCATCGAATGTTTAGACGTTGATCGAAGCAGGCGAGGCGTTATTATGTAAACGCGGAAGGAGCGTTGGGAAATGCGGTGGTAAACCTTTTGGCGTGGGGAGAGGTGTGCACGTGAGGAAGCAAAGGTGAATATGAAGGGGTTGAGAAAATGAAATAAATGGTGGCGAATTCGGTTTAAAATGGCAGTAGAGTCCTCTCTATTTTTCCAATCGTGCTCGCGAAATCAAAGGTTGCGTTTTTTGTGTCATATTTTAATGTAATGAGTAGATGAAGGTTTTTCCAAGAGCCTGCTTAAATGCGTATGAGTCGGAATTAATGACTGAGCAGGAAAAGTTATGTACTGAATACCTAGAAAGAGAGTGAATAACTGAATACCTAGAAATAAAGTGAATAACTAAAATTTTATTTTTCATTTATTGAAAAACGTGAGGAATCTGCTGCCTCGTGAAAGTTCCACGAATAGAAAGGACCATTCGGAATATGGCATAAAACGTAACCAAAGATTTAAGGATTCTCTCAAGGGTAATATGCAGCATGTGCTCTAAATTTATTTCTTACAAAAGTAACATCGAGTTGAAATCCTAGATTAAGTCAAATTATATACTTTATTAAACTATAATGGCATAAAGTTATAGAAGGAGAATCGAAAATAATGCTTCAACAAAAAGCATTTTTTGACCATTTTTTAATCTTTAGAGGCCTGATAAATTGAATGCATTATGTTTTCTGAGCAAACATGCCGTGAGAAATCAAATAAGACATAATAATGAATTTTAAATACACACCTAACATATACTTAGGCCTGTATGAGCTGGACTGTGTACCTCTGTTTACTCAATTTTTCATTTTATGAGTACACAAACTTTGTTTTTTTCAAGTTTTTATAGACACTATTTTCATAAATGTCCATGTTAATAGTTTTCGTTAAATAATGGTGGAGCGGGAATTTAAAATTTGAAACAAGTTCACTGCGTGTGTCTTATAAGTTTATTTCAGATGATACTGCGTATTTCTTATAGTATATTTCATGTGATACATACCTATCTATCGAGACAGTAAGAGGTGCTGCGTAATATTTAGTCAAACAGCTCAATGAAGCTCGTGAAAGCATTATTTTGCAACGCATCTTTTGATATCCTTTCAACGTTCCTGAAAAAATGGGAGAACTTGTGTCGGAGGAACTGATTTTACATGGCCAGCCACCCTCGAAAGTGCAAATGGGAGCTGCTACCGGTGCAAGAGTTGAGGGCTTTCGAAGGGTATGTGAAAAAGAGCGGAATGAAGAAAAATCAAAAAAGTGGAAGGTAATGGAAGAGGATTGAGGGCGAGGGATTGAGAGAGAAAAGAGGAGAAATGGTGCGGGCAGAGGAAATGCCTGACCCAATCCACAATCATACCCGATCATTGGGAAAAGAATCTACCAGACGGATCGATCTTTTTCTTTCCCTCTCCCCTCTCTTTCTCTCGCTCTCATTCCTTCCCTATCACTTGGAATAAAAAGTAGGATATAAAAAGACGAGGCCCGGAGCGGAAAGGAAAGAGGGATAAATTGTTTGAAGCCAAAGTGCCGATTCCTGAGAGTCGGAATGAGGGTTTTAGAGGGAGGGGCAAGAGAAAATGATATCAGAAGGGATTTAAAGGCAGTGCAGTATTGTCCGTTTGAAAGTGGCGTTTTGCAATCTTAGTCCCGAAAGATTTATATCATCTTGAGCAGAAGAAGAATGGAAGCGGTGTGTAACATGCTCGATTTTAGCCTTCGGTGTGAATCAATTTGTACGAAGCAAGAATAAAATAAATGTCGTATATCACTGGGCCGGAAAGGGCCCATTGTACGTATGTGGTCACCATTATCGGTGAATTTAAAGGTTCATCCCCATCGGCGTTTATCTATGTTACAAGCATAAATGACGAATTTTTCATGGACCAATGCTTGAAGGCGATTAATTAATTATGTCGATTGTACCACCATGCGTTCTAGGTTCAAAATCCATGGTAATTAGGATTATTTTATCTGTTCCTTTATTTTGTGGAGTAGTAAAAATGTGCTAAAAATTGTGTCGTTTGACTTTTTAGAGCTAATTATGGCAAAACATTGCTTGCAGAAGAGTACAATCGAAGCGTTCAATCGAAGGATTGTGACCGAGGGAACGCAATAATCCATGAATCCCATTTTGGAACCGTGAAAATTTAGCAGCGAGGCTGAATCAACTAATTAATTCGAAAAGAGCTGTTAAATTAATTTAAACAGGAGGAACCGAGATATGAATTGCTTAATGAACAAAATCATGTCAACGGTACTCCAGATGAGTACTAATTATAATCACATAACCTCTGGTTTAAAAAATGTGATCGCATAGATCCCATAGCTCACAGGCGTGCAAAAAAACAAGATCTTCTCAAAGTTTCACTAATCTGAATCATGAAAATGTTTTTATTATTTTCATCCAAAACTTTTGAATCTGTAATAAATTTAAAATGGAAACACACCACTTGAAAGGGAAATAAGGCTTAAATAAGTTGTTATAGAGCTTCAGAGAAAGGAAAAAAATGTGATTGAATGCTAATATAAAATTGTGAAAAAGTAAAAAACCTAAGTTTATTAATTTGATCTAATGAATTATTTTCTGTGTGAATATTTTATCATTTACAAAAGCAAAAAAAGAGTTATTATTTGCTCACAAAAAGAAATTTGATTTTTTAATTAATTTAAACCAATTATACAAACGCATCACTTAGCTATAAGAATTGAAATTATTATGTAAATCTCTTTTTGTGAAACCAAATGTATTAATATCAAATGTCCTGTAACATAATTAGTTAAGGATTCAATTAATATAGGCTTCCTTTCTCAGACTATTTGACTAGGTTTATAGTTTCTCGGGAAGTGATTAGTTTTCTAATTCATCTACGATGAATCTCACAATAAATATCATAAATAATTAAATAATGTGTGTGCAGAAATTAAGAGACGTTCTAATTATTAGATGAAATATATCCTGCAAAGTATTAATTTCTAGCATTTATCATGTAGATGCGCATTTAAAAAAAAATAATTAATACAGAAGTTTTACCAGTTTTTTAATTTCATAATTCCTGTTTTGACGATGGAATTTTCAGGGAGGCTGTCCTCAAATGGAATATTTATTTTTGGGGATGGATTTTTGATGCGGATGGTCAAGAAAACATTATTCTGTCAGAATTAGTGTTGCTCAAAGAAACAGCAAATTAAAAGAAACGTTAGGTCAAATGTCACCTACTTGCATGATGATGATCGTGACTTGAGGCAATAGCGACGGCTTCTCTGAGTGTCTATATAAATTATTCACGTTTCCAGATGTTACCAACTAGGATACTTCGGAAATTTTACTTTGAAGGACTGCCATTTCTGTACTGTGCATGCGCATTAGCTTGTGTATCTTAGCTTTTTATTTTGTCAATTTTTACCGAAATATTTGTATTCACGTGTTGTATTGATTGTTTTCAATTATTATGTCAATAAAGGATCCCTCATACTGTAAAATATTATATTTTATCTGACTTCTTGTTTCAAGAAAACACAAACCTACTGATATTCATCTCTCTTTTATAAGTCGTTGATAATTTTCATTTTTCAATTAAATTGCCACAAACCCTTGAAGTCTTCGAATAATAAATCAATTCATGATTCTTTTTTTATTTTATAAATTTAGATCCTTATGATAATGTATCATGGTCAAGAGAGAAATGATCTAGAAACAAATCTGAATTATTATATTTTAGATTCAACGTATATGTTTACAAATTAACCTACTTTCGCACACTTCAGTAGGAGATATGTGATATCAATTTAGCTCAATTTTTATATATTATCTCTCGTATCCAGGAGTGAAGTTTCGACTTTTTCTTTATTGCAACGAATCAGTATTTTTTTAAAGTACCTTTTGATACATCCAGCAAGCATGTAGAACGTTGGCATGTCTGTACCTCTTAGGTGTATTAAGGCACTAAGCATGTATGCATATTAAAATTTTATAGCTACAATTTTGTTAGCTTTACTCATACATTGGTATTTTAATAGTGCACGGTACAAATATTTTTATAGCATTCGTTGAGACGGTTCCTAACTCTCCGTCTACCATTTCACGAAGTTCTGCCAATCTCTTACATTTTTATTTACCTATCTCAATCTCAGCATCCTAATTCCTAATCTTTTTTACTATCTGTTGACCCCCTTTCACTTTCCTCTTCCAATTTGCTCCTCTCTGTGACCACTCTTCTTTTTCTCTCCCTCTTTTTCCATCTCTTTTCACCCTGTTTCAGGCGATGTCCTCTTTCCACGACTTCCCCATTACTCCTTTGCCTGTAAGTGACCCAATCGATTTTTTCAGCCACTGATTCCCCGTTTTCTCAATTTCCTCGTCTCCTACCACCCTCCCTTCGATCCTCCTCCATCCGTACTTTACACTCTATGCTTACCGCGACCCTCGTTTAAGTGTACCAAGACCCTATCCCGACAAAATCTCCGATATCGTTGGCCTTAAGATTCAATTAAGCCAAACCGAATCGATTTCTTGCCGTGCAGCCTCCGAGTTCTCATTCTTTTGGCCCTTCTCGTCCTTCAATCCCTTTGGACCACCTCACTCTCTCTCACCCCTTCCTTCCTTCAATAGCATCTCGCTCTAAAAACCCCTCGCTCCCTCTCTTCTACATCTTGGGCCATCGTGAACTGGCTTTCTTCCCAATGCATCAATCTCTCACTCCCTTCCCTATACCCCGAATTCTTTCTCTTTTCCCGTCATTTGGTCCCTCCCTTCAAGCTTTTTCCCTCACTCGCTCACCTCCTACTCCATGCTAGGCCCTCTCATACTTCTTACCCGCCAAGTTGCGTTTCATTTTAATCGGAGCCAGTGGCATTCACTCGTGATAAAGCAGCGAGTACGATATATCACTAGCTCCTCCCCCATCGCAGCTACACTACAACGCCCCTCGCGTCTCACTTCATTCATCTGTTTCACTTTCTTCTCATCGTCATCTGAGCCACTACATTCACAAGGAATGCGAGATCAAAGTTTACTTTTATTTATTTACTATTAAAACATACACACACACACACAGATATACTGCGGATAAGCTAACAAAGGCAAAGGCCAAGAACTACAATTAAATAATTTANNNGCGGATAAGCTAACAAAGGCAAAGGCCAAGAACTACAATTAAATAATTTATATTACGTGGTGTTCTCCTATTATTAACGAGTAATATGTATATATATATATATAATTTATTCTCAATAAATAAAACCTTAACATATATCATAAAAAAAATGCCATAAAGTGACTAAAGAACGTGTGCTATTTTTATGTATTCCTTCAGTACATATTAGGTATGTAGGTCCCCTTTCCATAGTGCTATCTTAATCTTCAAGCAATCTCATTTATCCGTACACTTCTAATGCCTCTAAAACGTTTTTGTTTTATTACTTATAGTTTAACTTTGATTACAGTTAATAGCGTAATTGCCTTAATATATTAGTTTTGTTTATCAATCTGTTTTACCCTCTGGCCACTCAAACTTATCTCTTATCTAAACAAAACTTATATTGAACATTGGCAAAACTGAAGCCTTTGTAAAATTAATTTGTAAGCCATATTCTAAGAAGTTATCGTGTTCTAGCAGGTGGGTGGTTTTAAAAACTCTTATTTCAGCTCGAGAAATTCTCTTACTGACCCAAACTTCATTTTACCGTACTTCAGTTATCTTAAATCGTTTTGTGTTTCCTCGAGCGTTAATGTTAAACGAAAGAAAGTCTCAATGCTGATATCGATTACTTTGGAAATATAAACATGGTATCCAATTTTTTAAATAGTATAACATACTATCCAACAATTTAAATACCTACAACCTATCAAATTCATGAACCTTCGGAGTTTGCTAGTAATTGGTTTTAGATTATCGCTCTATTCTTGTTCAAATTCCACGATATAAAATTCTGCACTCGTTTTCTTTTGGTGGGAAATCCTGCTCAAGTTTTGAAAATTTGAATAAAAATGTGTTCTCTGAAAGTGATTCAATTTTAATCTGTGAGTATCTCACCAATATTACCTTCAATTTCAATAGGAACAAGAACATTCCTAAAGAATTATTAAGAATACCTATTTGACTTTTAATAAAAAACAGGGCGATAGAAATTGAAGGTTTGAGTGCATTTTATATAAATCACATTTATGGTGGGAAGTCGCTCGTATTTTTTAGGGTTTTTCGGGTTTCTTTTAATGAGCTCTTTCTATAGTGCGATTAAGCGATTTTTAACGTACATAAATTATTGCGGTATATTATCATGGCTGAAGCAAACAAAATCTTTACTATCCCAACTGCATGATATGCTACAAATAGAGATCTTTCCTGCATCATTTATCGTGCGTTATATTTTTTGTTTAACAATAAAAGGAAGCATTTCATTGGACAAAAATATTTTAAGTAATATAGGAACCCATGGCTGATTTTAAGAATATCGCGCAGAATAAATATCAACACAGAATAGAGTAATTTAGTGAAAATTTGTAACAACAAATACGAAGGGTCGTATATTTCAAGTCACTAGTAAGAGAATTCAATCTTTAAGAAAGAAATTTGAAGTTCCGACTAATATACATTTGAAATACCTGGAAAGACCATGAAATTTTCAGTAGGTAGTGACTGAAAGCAGATTCACAGGAAAACTGTCCTAAACAAATAAAATCGGTGTGCAATTATAGATATAATTGCGGAGAAAAAAAAATTATTTTCAAAGAAAATTTAAGAGAAGTGTATGGACAGATTGAACAAAAAACTATACGATTTTAAACAAATGATGGTAGATAAATAATTTAGATTTATTTAAATATTAATAATAATAAATAACATCAGAGCGCACATTTAAATGTGGAAAATTTGCAGTGGTGCTGATCAGTTGCATACTCAGGTGAGGAAGATATCCGCTGCGTGTCTTTGTCATTGGAAAATGAATGAAGCGTTGTTTGAGTTCACGGCTCAGATTACTTGTTTCTTGGAATCTCCGGATCTACAGCTACCACTCCGCTGCGCATTTCCGTGTGCTCCTTCTTAGGTCAGTTTCTTTCAGCTCCATTGCAAACCCACTCTCAGAGTTCGGAAAATATATGTTTTATTAACTTCGCCTTCATTTTTAAATTTCCTTGATGCTTATTTGCTTCTGTGATACAGAACATTTTAAATAGTATCTGATATTTTAAATTGATATACGGTATAATTAAATCTTATACTGGTCATAACAGGGTTTTTCAAATTGTAGATATGCGTGCATTGTGCATAAAATACACTTGGGTGGATAGTCGCTCGCATTTCGGAGGCATGCATTTAACTTTAATTAATTCCTTTTATAACGAGTTTAAGCAAATGCAAATGCATTAATTTTGTTGTTTGATGTGCAATTAGATATCCTAAATGGTTAGTCCTAAACCTGAATTATTTTTTAAATTACTTCATTTCCAGAAATTTTGCAGAAAGATAATTTTTAGATATCCAAATTCCTATCTACATCCCTTTGTCACTTTTAAAGACTAAATAATATATATCTGTATATATGTATTTCAATATTGAAGTATTTAATGATCTGAAATTTTCAATAGTATTTATATAATTTATGATAAAATTTTTCGGTGTTAATATTTTCATTAATATTTATTGCATTGTTCTGATCATTTATCGTTAATGTGCCTTGTATGTACAACGCTGTACGGAACACTTTTTAGTATTCTGAATGTGATCTAAGTATACCCTGTAAGTTTCCAGGTTCTTCTTTTGCATGAAAAAAGTTCCTTAAATAAAATCGCTTGCAAAATTTCAAACTTGAAAAATTGGGTTTAGTTTTCTACTGCTACTACTTCTGTGCTCTTTTGATCCAGTACTTTAATTCGTTCCCTAATCTATTTCAAAGACCTTACATGTTACCCCCAGGTGCTTTCGACCTTTTTGAGGGAGAACCATTTTGAAGTGAGATAATGTAACTTTATTACGCCCCTGTGTCTTAAAGGTAGTCCTTCAATTGACCCGATCTCCTCCAACGGTGCTGCTAGTTCACCGGTGGACAAAGCATGAGTTAACGCTTTGTCTGAGCATGCTTTATGCGGCGGATATAAAATCTACTCTTCTCTAATCCCCCTTGTGACCTTATTCTCCACCGGTGCAAACGAAAGACAAACTTCTTCACCCAGCTCCACTCCAGTCAATTCCCTCGCCACTTCGGTGAAAGATAAATCGATTGACTTATCGCTCTCATCTATTTTTTTGCATACCATTCCCTTCAGATAAATCTATCGCATGCATGATTGTAAACAAACGTTCACTTACAGAAGGACGTGCGGAAATTAGAACGAAAAAAGCAAAGATTCGCTGAAAAACTGTAATTTACTATTTAAAAATATTTGGTGATTTTTTGTAAACTCTATTTATCCCAATAATAAAAAACGGAATTGTCGAAAAATAAGATGGAAAATGTGAATTTTTTAGTAAAATTTGGATTTTTTTGGAATTGAATAATGTATTTATTCGTATACTTTTGATGAATTGCCCTCCATTACAACATTACTGATTTCGTTCGAATTTATTAACTTCCAACCATAAATCTACGCTTTGTTTGTAAACCAGATTGAACCTGAGGAAAAACACAGTTGGTTCCTGCGCCTGGATGAACAACTTTTCCCATTGGCCTACGTCAGACATGTTGGAATTCAGGAGCGCAGGAAGGCATGTTCACCATTGGTTTTACTATGAAGGTTGTATTCTTCATTCTTTTATAAATCGCGATGAGTAGTTTCCCCAAAACGACTCCATTCCCTTCCGTTTTTCTCCACTACTTGGAAATTCCCTGCTCTTTGTTTACACTTCGTACGGTGTTTGCGCCAAAGGATTCCTACACTGAGGGAGCATCACTTGCCGGCCATTTTCACCCAAACCGGTCCACAGGCTTTGTTCCGCATTCTTCCTCATGACTCTCGCTCACCTCAACTCGTCGCCCCTGCCTTGCTTGCCACTCAGCCCAGTTCTCTTTCTCTTCAGCCTTTTACACCGATCCTAAATCCTTTTCCCCTTGCTCACTTCGAACTCCATTTCGTCCCTACACCGTCCTTTTCCATTCTCATCAACCCCTTCATTTTTTCCACTCTCATTTCCTGCCCCGTTCCCCTCTTCCTTTTGCGTAGTTACTCTTTTTCTAACTTATCGTTTCGGCATCTTATTAAAAGCACAAGATGAGGAGGGCCCGGGCGATGTAATGCGGAGCGGGGGAAAGTTATGCCCTCCAGACTACTTCTTCGCTTTCGGCTGTAAATCTCACCGTGGAGGGTGTAATAGCTGGGAAAGTGCACAATTGTAAAAGTCACAGAACACGTAAGTTATTGGTTGGGATTTCTTAGTGATGTACGATCTTATTGAAATTTCATGCTGAGTGATTCTACAATTCTCCTGGGAGAAAGATGAAGGGGTTCCAGTTTTTTGATATTTTTAAAAGTGGTAAATCTTCTGAAGATGAGCACAAACAATAAATAACCAGTTATGAGATTCAGTTTAATATTTTTGGTACTAATTATGGTTGAATGTTTCATTTCCTGTAAATCAGATGCAAAAAAAATGCTTATAGCACTCAAAATATTTTAATTTTAATACGATATCGTTGGCAAATGAGTAGGTACACGGTGTAGGGATCGATACAGAATATTTGTGGCATAGCTAGATGAATTCGTACCAAGTACATTTGACGAAGGATTCCTCGGTGTCTAACTCATAAATGTGTGTTTTTTTGTTTCTTTCTAATAATACGTGGATACTTTTTTGAAATGCTAATGGTTTTAGAGGAAAATGTGGGTCAAGGTTTGCGAATTCAGAATGATTTACCATTCTTTCCAAAAAATAAGTTATCCTTTTTGTTATCCTACCAGCATATAAAAGCATTCTGTTATTGCAAGTTTTTAAAAAAAGTGATTAGGGTATATTAGCTACTTCATGGGACTTTTATACCTCTTAAATTACTTGATTTGATGGTATGTACAACATTGATGGAAAAATAGAATAAAGCCATATATGATATTGGCGATTTTAATTTTCAAACTAATGCTGGTTTGCACTGCAATAATGTATTTTACATAAATTTGTTTCACTTAAGACAAAATATTGGAAACACATGATGATTAGAAATGTAAATCAATATCGTTTAATATGATAAATTTATATTCGTTTACACTATCTAGTTGCAAATGCAGCTAAAACGGTGTCTAAATTGATTATTGGGGAAAGTTCACTACTTTGTGCTTTTGGGTTATTGCATTTGTTTTTTTTAAAACTACATTTAAAAATATCATTTAATGGACATGAATGTTCATTTCTGTGGTGCAACAGCGCTGAATATCCATTTTTAAGAGAAAAAATGGATTTTATTGCAAATTTAAGTTTTTTTTCCGTCACCTGCGTAATATTTTATAATTTCTTTGAGTTTTGATTTGCCAGCCAATTCGAGTAGTTAAAAATACATGATAAATTTGCTGTTCTATCAGAGAAAAATTCTTCATTTATTCTTTAGATGTCTTACTGAAATGAATCTTCGAGATGCATGACGGTGTTATGGCTTTCAGATAAAGTTTCCGTCAATTTAGAACTACCAAGATATGTAGCCATGGGAAAGCGTTTATTCTAGTCGAGGTGATAAATTTTCCACTTTGCGCATCTGCATCCAAGAAACTCATATTTTGGGATTTGTGTAGGCAGCACTTTAAGCGCGGTTTTGGCGCCCTCTGAGCTATTCCCCACACACCAAAACCCCTTACAACTTGTAACTCTTTACATTTCATTTTTGCTCCGTTTCCCGTTCACGAAATTCTATTCATGCACGTCGCCTCCGTCTGCATAATCTTGACTCCCCCGACCCCCTCCCTCCCCCTAGACAATCCATACACAACGCCACACACTTCTCTCACCCGTCTGCCACACCTCCCGCCTAGCGCCTTTCCTCCCTTTGCTCACCTCTTGAATTCGCGACCCCCCGATCCCTCGTCCTTGACTCCATCTCCTCCCACCTCCCCTTTTCCTCCTTCCCTCCCCGCATGCTTCCTTTCCCCGGCAAGGCCTCCCTCGCTCTTGCCCCAGCGCGCCTAATCCATACCCTTTAACCATCATCCCGTTAACCGCTTCTGACCCAACCGCGTGAGGAGCTACCGATGAATTTTACAAGACCCTTGGTCTTCGCTGTGATTATATCCTTTGACGCACGGTCTGCCTTTCGTTTCTTTTGCTTTATTCACCGCACCTGTTTTCGGAAAAAGGAAATAAGGAAAAACGAGGCAGGTAAGAAACGGGTTCGGTTTTTGGGGGCGAGGGGGGTAGAGTTGGGGGTTGGAGGGGCGAGTGGGGTGAAGGGTGGTTTGCATATCATTAAACAAGCCACCTCTCTCCTTCCCTCCCGACCTCTCCGGCCAGCCCCTTGACCTCCCGACTCCTCCCAGGCCCCTCTTCTCTCGCCTTCCCTCGCCCACCGCCTTCCCTCGCCCACCGCCTTCCGTCCACCCCCGCGTCGCACTCCCCCTTTCTTCTGATGTTTTTCTCGTCAAGTTTTTCTTGGGAGAGTAAAAGCAATCGTCCCCTCGCCCTGAAGAATTTCATTTGCGAGTGCGATATTATTTTTCACGGGTTTTTATAAGCAAGGAGACAGAGCGAAAAAAATGTAAAAATCGCTCCAACTTTTTTCATTCCTACCTTGATAGGAATGTGTTTCAGCGCGAGTTATTACGGTGGTAATTTCATTTTATTTTTATTATATAAGTGAAATAATGCTCCAAGGCTAATTTAAGTACTTAAAACTATACACGCAAAGAGTAAAGTAAGTGATCAATTTGGAAATATTATATAAATAAATTACCACCACTACAACACTACATTTGAATGGTTAAGTGGCCAGAAAAAAGTGATAAAATGAGTTTGGAATTAATTATGTCATTCGAGTAAACTCAATGATTTTTTTAAGGTTGAATGAAGAAAAAACATTTTGGCAAAAAATATGCTTACTCATGCTAAACAATACCAATATTCTCAAATTATGATCCCCTATGTTCTCCAAAAGGGAATAGAACTATCTTTCCATTTTTATCTCTTAATTCCATGCCATGAGAGACCGAATTTACTTAAAAAAATTAGTAATACTGCATTCACTTTGGGTACGGCAACCACATATGGTGGATGTGAGAATAAATTATTGCGTTAATAAAAACATAAGGCGTGGGAAAAAAGTAATAAAAACTTATTTAAAAGAGTCATAAAAATACAGTGTGCACATTGGCAACAGAAATTCTAAGCTTACACTTGAAATACAATAAGCCATTTATTCAGGTATTTATACATTAGCACTTCATGAAACTTGTACGGACGATTTTTTATAGGTAACTGGTATCAAGCGTACGTCAAGATAAATAAATGTGCAGCAGGTAAAAAATAATACGTACCCACCTTCCTCATTCGCATCAATTATACTTTATAATTTTAATATGTATTTTCCATTGACCATACAATGTGTGTGATAAATATACTTATTCATTCAACTCTTAGACGAATTAGTACCCTATATTTTTTTCTGAACATATTCCTACATTACATTAATCACTACAGCTTTCACCACAAAATAGTATATAGCCATAAAAGAACTTTTTCTTTCAGGGGCTTGTGTTATAGAACGAATATTTAAAAAAATCTTAAATATAAAATTTTTTCTCATCCTCAGAACAACGTTATCTTAAATAATAGATATCGATAGTTAATTTCAATGTGATCTATGAGTATTATTTGCTTGATTTGACGCATTTTATTGATAAGTAAACCAATGTACCTAAACATTGCCAGATGAATGAAGACCTCACGTTGAACATATCTGTTATTATTCAATATATTAATGTTTGATATTGGTGCTACTTCTTCATTATGTAATAGAAAATAATTTATTTACGAAAAAGTTTTGAAAAATTGTCCAAAATTTATATTTAGCTATCCAGCTATCTTATTGCATCTGGAAAGAGGGAAAATAGAATTGTAAGAACCCTTTTACCCCTTAAGTGTTCATTGCTTCCCTGAAAGCCAATTTACGCACCAGAATGGCCCCTTTTACCCACTAGTAAGAAATCACTCTTTCTAAAAGAAACTTTTCCCGTTTGAAAGGTCACAGCTTCGTACTAATACTGTGTAGTAGAATACTGCAAATAGCGTAAAATATAAGCATTTATTTTCACTGCGCATAAGGATGCATAATTTATGCAAGGATGACCACTATTCAGCGGGGTTAGTGAAAACCAATTGTTTGACCAATGCATCCCGGACTGATATAGCAGTCGCTGTTGTTTTCCATTTCCTCGGGGGGTGGGGGGAGGGAGGGGAACAAACATTCCCGGTAACAGCGGGAGGATGTGACGCATTGAGCGAATCGGCTGAAATTGGGAAAGTTTAAAAGGGGTCGTCTTGTTTGGTCCAAATGTTAGAGGAGGCAGGGTAGGGAAGTAAAACAGAAAGGATGGGGCCAGGGATAAGAGCGGAACGTAATCTTGCCCACCTTAAATTAACGGCTCCTTAACGCATTTGGAAAACACCTTTCTCTCGTCTCAAAGATACATAGCCTGGGCCTTAAAGAGGTCCTTAAAAAAAACCAGGGCTGTTAGTGAACCTGATGCATATCCCAACTGTGCACGCCACACCAGAGATATTCGAAGGGGAAGAAAATGCTTGCATGTAGGACGATAAAAGAAATTTTTTATAACCTGTGTAACAACGACTCTTCATCCCAGAAATAAACCACATATGCATTAACTTAATGGAACTACTTAATCTTTACAAAAAACACCTTTTTTATGGATTGTGTAACCCTAATTCCTCTCCGAACCCTGGATGTTTCTTTTCTCCCTTTTTCTGTTAGTTTTCCTTCAAAATTAATGCTATCATGTGCGTATCCTTGAAGTTTAGAAACTTCTATTTTGCAAGTGATTTTTAGAAATACGACGAATGTGACCTGTAGGATCACCAAGTAACTTATAATGCACTATTCAAACTTCCATTTTATACTTAATAATTATGCTTTTATTTTAATTTTTAAGCATTAATCCACTATAAAAATAACGTAATTTTGATTTTTTTCACTTTGAAATTAACCTAAGTATCTTTATAATTCATTTCATACTAAAGGTTCCAGTTAACTGTTGAATGTATTCTTAGATTAACACCTGAGGTACGAGTAGCTTGTTGAAAATCAGAGGTAGTACGTATCTGGTAGCTATTTACATGCATGCAACATGTTTACTTTTTACAAATATATTCGCCGTTCTATGTAGTTAATTTATTTAATATGTTAAAAATTAAATCGTTTATTTTTTAGTAGGTGTTTAGGAAGTTTGCAAATTATTTGCAATTTATATTTGCAAAAGTTTTTCTTTAAAATTTTGTAAAGTATTACTCTGCATCAGAGTGGAGTATTTTCGTAGAATTTTATTCAATATGGAAGAAGTGTGAATGCACAGATTAATCGCCCTTTAGACCTGAAATGCTATAAAATCCCCAACGCAATGATAATTGGGTTACCGGGAGCCAAAAGGCAGACATGTGTTCCCTTAAAAGGAGAACCCCTATGACTGTGCGATCGTATTCCTATCTATAGGCTTTATTACCTCCCTTCTTTATTTATTAGCCCTAACCGTCTTTCCATCCTCGTCTCCTCTCCTAAAACGTCTTACCCCTTCACCTTCATTCCTCTTTCCCTTTTCCTCTTACAACCTGCTCTCGTCTTCCTTTCACTCCACTTCGTATCGATTCGCCCCCTTCCATTCACCTCAAACTCAATTCTCGACCAATCCCCGTCAGTTGAAGCCTTTAACCCTCCTTCAAAATCCACTTCATCCTTCTCTTCCCTGAACTTAAAATGCCCAAAATCGGGTCTCCCTCGCCGTTTCCCTCAAAACTGATCGATTTTATTTCTCGGATCAAGTATTAATTTGCCTCTGGTCTCAATTTTCGGCGAAGCCTTTTCCGTTAATGCCGGTTAAAAAAATGCTGATTAAGTTTTATTTTTCCAGATGGCAGGTGGTTTCAAATGGTGATGAACAATGAGGAAAAACCACGCTCAGCGTAAAATTCTGACCTGAGTATACTATCCTATCATAAGAATGTAATTGAGAATCATTTCTTAACAATACTTTTTTGTATGTATTTACCCTCTTTCAAATTCCTGCTATTCCTTGAACTTAAAATGCCACAAATTGTCCGAAACAATTCACTTTCTTTTTGAAACACCAATTGAATGCGGAAATTCAACTGAAGGGATGAATTAAGTTGTCGTTTGTGGCAACATTATGAAAGGCAAGTGGTGAAGCAGGAAGACACAAGAGCACCTCTTTAGCTGTCAGGATGTTTGTTTCTTCTATAGCCTGCTGTGTGATTTTTATGAAAGGGTACATTTCTTCTGGTCCCTTTTTTAGTTTCTGTAGCGCATAGCAAATTTGCTTTCGCATGTTAATAACAGAATTTTCGTGGTTTTTGATAAGTGCTGAACAAATGGCTCGGAAGGAAGAAAAACATACCCTTTTGGGGGGCTCTTCCTAATAATTATTTGCCCGCAGCTGAATTCCTAAGTAATTATTCCGTGAAAACAAATTTTTTAGGTTATTTTAATAACACCGACTTGACTCAAAGCTCTAAAAGATTGAAGGTAAGTATTAAATTTTGTCGTTTTATGCGCGGCTTTCCTGTGGAGAATTTATTTCCTCTGAATTCTAATACGCTCTCGGCACCGTTGTGGCTTCCATCAATATTAATAGCACTATCCTCGAGACATATATTAAAATACGCAGTTTAGAATTTCAATTGGTAGAATCTCGTGGAAAATACCAAATGTATTATGAAAAAGCTGAACGCTTAGGAGCGTGATCGATAAGTGTATCATAAAATTGGACCGAGGGCAAGCAGAGTGCGGGACCAGCTCCCCACCATGCTACCGCCGTCCTCGCATTTTATCGCCCAACACCCTCCCTTATCCGACCCACCATTAAATTCTCCTATCTTAGGTCTTGCGAACAAATCTCAAGCTCCCCCTTAGCACAAGCTCGGGTTTCCCCCCACCCCCACCTTTGAATTCTAACAGCGCAATATATGTCGTGCGGTTCTTTCCCGGTTTGCAGCCTCCCGTAATGATTTTTTTCGGCTTCAGCTTCCTCAGCGGATGACGTTGCTCAAGGATGAGCGAGAGAAGAAGAAAGAATTGAAAAAAGTCGGAAAGCACGGACCGTCCTAGGAATATTTACTTCCTCAAAAAGATTGAGAGAAAAAAAAAATAAAAGAGTTAAAAGCGTCCTCAAGTGCTTCTCGAGAGGCGAGAGGGGCTGCGGGAGTTTCGCAGACAATGCGCTGCACCAATCAACTTAATGCTTCTGTGAGGTGTCGCGCAATAACTCCAGATGACAAAGCTGCCCTTCTCCTTGGCAGTGAAACGCGAAGTGATTACGGTGCTCGAACTGAAGAGGGTGAATTAAGTTGCTCGTCCGCGGCATCATTCATGAAGATACTTCAGTCGTGAGTCCAGTATCCGGGGGAAACCCCTCACGTCGTCAGCAAAACTGCCGCTCGGGTGGGGGATCCCGAAATAGAGATCAGTAGGGTCCCATAAGTGTTTTCCTTTATGGCTCTATTGCCTTGTTGCGTCCTTGGCAATCTACTGAGCCTATGGAAATCAGAGTTTGTCATTGGGTCGTTAATGGCCGTAAAATTAATTCGTCATTCTTAAAAGTTGAGTCGTGCCTTCCAATTTTACTGTTCATTAGATTGTCCTATCTGATTTAATGGGCTTATGCCGTACCTTGCAAGTAGATGTCGAATATTGGCTGTGGATTTGTACGACGTGAAGATTTATTAGAAAATTTAGAAATTTTAACCTAATCAAAAATGTTTGGTTTGAATTTCTTGAAAGACTAAGTTTCTTTTAATCCTTCACCGTCCTGATTTTAATTCTAAAACCGTTAATCTTCCTCCTGCACTCCTACCACGAGTAATACCTTGCTTCAATCCGTAGTTGTTACTTTGATTGCTTCTCCGACCCTAAATTCTCCCCCCCCCCTTCCTTACTCTTGTCGGTGTAACGTTCTCAGCAGGAAATGGCGTATTTAATATATACGTCTGTGATAATTGTCAAACTCTCTTTAGAATGTCATGAATATTATGTTGAAACCGGTTGCTGTCATGTATAAAAATGTGTACCGCCACAAGGAGGATTCTTTGTTGATTTGACTACGCGTTTGTATTACCTAATTGTTGTATACAATAGAAAAGACTAAGTACCGGTACTGGTACCTTAGCACCAGCACTTCTATCCTAGTACCTAGAGCAATAATCCTGAGCATTTCTTGGTACCTAGATACCGTGGCCAACCCTTGGTATCAAATGCATTAATTAACCGTTTGTGTTCAACAATTTCTCATGTGTATACTCGCATATAAAATTTATAAAGTATTTTTCGCCTTGGAGCCTCTTAGAGCCGTAGGTAAAATCTACACACTATTCAGCTCACTAAGTTTTCGCATCGGTTTGTGGATGCTAAAGTAATTTTACTCCCCGCAATTTTCTCACTTTTAAGGTGTTAGCGTGATTATTTAAATAAATACCGTAGGTATATTCAATGAATTAATTGTGCCTCTTATGAATATTTTCCTCTAAAAGTGATTTCATTTTTTGCATTGGCTCCCTTAAATAATTTAATTGTGCATTTTCGATCATTTCTTCCCGAGCGGTCACATTTTCAACATTTGCTGCCAACAGAACTTCAAATTAATGTCTCTCTGTTCAACCATTTATTTTCCAACACACCCATTGTCGACCTCATCAGAGATTGAACAAGGTCGAAAATGTATTCATATTAGCAAATTTTAACCAGCTTACGTTGCATATCCGACCTCGTAATATCCTATACCTATATAAATTTTACATGTGGATGGCAATACCTGAGACCAACAGCTTGAATTTGAAAACGTCGTTGCTGATATCACGTTACTATGCTGATATCACGCATAGTTCACAGAAATAGGCCCCCTTTTTAATAACGTTATATAGGTGGTTTAATCAGAAAGTTGGTTACGAATAACAAATTGATCTTCAGATGAGAATCCATCAGCGCAATTTTTTTTTTTATATTGAATTTCAAAATAAAATTTTAACTTTGTAATAAGCTTCTAATATTATTTGAAATCCTAGTGGCAATCATCTGTATCATATTTAGGTTCATATTAATATAATTGGACTGTTTAGTTTCAAATTTCTCGATGCTCTAACTGCAACATTTCTTCTGCAGATCCTAGGTATAGTGCAAGCCAGCTGTAAATTGAGAATGTGCGACAAGGTAAAGTTTTGTCTGAAATAAACGGCAGCCGTGACGTGCCTACTCATTCAGTGCAAATCACGTTCTCAACGAAAGTTTTTATTGACGGTTTCTATTCTGTGAGAGTAGTGAGTACATTCGGAGAGTGCTTGGTGATTTCCTCAGGTGGAGAAATTTTAGCAGCAGACGTTCTGTTTCTAACGGCAACTTACAACTACCTCCTCTTCTTCTGCGTTGTATTCTGCCGTTCCTTCAACCTCTGTTGCCTCTCTTTTCAAAATACGTGTGTGTAAAATGTGATGTAATGCCATGAGTCCATTATCTTCGAATGGTCCCTTGCTTCCTTGAAATTGAAATCATTACTATGCGGCCTTCTTTTAGAATGTATTTAGTCATCCTGATTGCTTGCTTCTACCATCTTAAGAATTTCCCTGGTAATGGCTAGACTTAGAGATGGCCGAATTCATACATATTTTATATAAAATATGTATCAAATCTTATTCGAAACCTATGCATGTCTCAGACTGCACAAGTGAGGGTAGCTGATGGAGAAACAGGGTGGTCAGTAGTAGGCCGGGGGGTAAGACAGGGTTCCCCGCTCTCACCGGTACTTTTCAATATATACGCGGAAGAATGATAAGGGAGGCGTGGGAAGAACTAGAGGTAGGAGTAAATGTAAGTGGGGAACTTATCAAATTAATTAGGTTTGTGGGCGATCAAGCCTTAGTTAGCCAATCAGCCAAGGGGTTGCAGTCATTGCTT
>LYUA01000132.1:815550-827641 GCA_002093875.1 Calopteryx splendens
TATGTTGTATATATATATATATATATATATATATATATATATATATATATAATCCATTGATCAAAACTTATTTTCATATTCATTCTTCATCCAATATCCGCCAACATTCATCTAACGGAATTTATTATAAGCTTACATAAAAATATATTTTAGTGTGCTAAATAAGAAAGAGTTCACTTAACAGATTTGTATTGAGGATGTGTCCCTTTAGTTTTAGTTCAGAAAGAAAGTGGAGATAAAGAGATAAAACGTAAGATAGGTCATTTTGTAAATTTTTCATTTCATCATTATTCGTATACCGATTACTACCATAAATTCCTCCTCTTGCATTCCCTTCCTCGATTTCCAGTTTGCATAACGTCATCCCTGGGATTTATTAACCCATGTCTTTGTGTACAAACATGCTCAAAACTAGCAGTCTTCCACCGAGATTAAATATCGGTGGTAGAATCCTGAACGATGTGATGTATGGCACAGAAATAGTTTGTTCAGCCGAGTGTATATTTGCTTTGAATTCTCGGAAAGAGTAATTTGCGTGGGTAATAATTGCATAGTTTTTAATAAAGTTTAAATTGTTGTTATTGGTAATATACTACTAATGACCACCTTCATTTCAAAGTTTGGCATGTTTTTTAAATACTTTATAATTTTAAGAACGCGTTAGGTTTACGAAAATCTTATCAACCTCTCAATGTCACATGAATTGTTGAAAAATAAAGGGATGATTTTCATTCAATCTTTAAAGGCTGGAATTGGTTAGAGAAAAAATATATTTCCCAAGTGTTTCTAGAATTTTATCATTGTGTTGTAATGCGCCAATGCACCATTTTTCCCTTGATTGCTCCAGAATTAAAAGTTCATGATAATTAATTTAGGACTAGTTCCGTAATGTCATCTATGTATACAAATTGCCTATTGTCTCTCTACCATGCCTGAAAAATTGAATTGAGCGAAAGAGTTAAATTTGTTGTATGCGTAGTAGGTCTGTGGTAAAAACCGATTGGGAAAATATTTAAAACTGCAATTTGTTTAATGAGGTTATTCCCCCAATTGCCCCAAATTTGAGCTACTCAGTTTAAGCGTTGAAATCAGGGCAGTTGTTTTTCTTGTCACTTTAAATCGCTTTCCTTGATCAGATCTGATCAATGGATCAGAATTTTTATTACATGAATGCTAAATATTTATATATTCTAACTCATTTCTTTACTATGTCTGTCGTTAAGAAACTTCCATCGAGGCATGACAAAGGAACTTCGAGTCGAGCTACAAAAAAAAAATGTGGCACTTCGGTGGTAATCCAGAGAAAAAATTGTTAAATGTGCAATTGTTTATTCGGTGGATGTGTTTTATCCACGATTGGTTAAATTTCTGCGTTATAAGAAAATTATTGAATTTACCGTGGAGGTTTTTTTTCATTTTTATTCATCTTTCGTTCATGTTAATTGCGCGAGAAATTCAATATTTGAGAAATAAAATATTGTAGATAGTATTGTAGTACTCTATTTGTCTGTCCATTTGTCTGTGTCTCACGCTTGCACGAGGAACCTTGCTTAAGATTGGGACGCTGCCATGAGTGAAGGGATAAATGGACCTGAGGTAGAGGTGTGTGGAATAAAAGAGAAAGTATGACATTGACAAAACAAAACTTTATTAACAAAATAAAAGTATTGGTACAAAATTTAAGGAAATGGATGGAGAGGTGCTTGATAATAGATAACAAAAGTTTGGATTAAGGAATTAATAATTAGGGAGAAGGCAATGGAGAGACGAGAAGGTATTGAAGGTCATTTCGTGGTTATGTAATTATTTACTAAGGCGTGAAGTCAATTGGGAACTTGAAATTTCTTTGAAAGATAAATAAATTTTAGGATTAAATTTTATTCATTGGGAAATATTTACCCTCGGCCTATTTTTGAAAAATGCTGCCAATAAATTATACTAGCTATGAGAGATAAACAAGAATTACCCTAATTAACGGAACATAGAGATATTTAGGGGATATAGAATACCTACGGGGATAAACTACATGTTAAATTTAATGTGGCCATAAACGTGGGGTACTATGAAGTAAATTATAAAAACACATTTTTGAACTTCTTTATCAATCGACATTTGACTGTAAAAAAGTTTAAAATAAGGCTCTAGTACATGGGCATATCCTGTCATTAAAGATGATATCGTGTTTTCCTAAGAAAAAATATGATATGTGAATTACACACTGTAGGTCCCGTTTTTTTTTTGTTTATTTTTAACCATTATTTCAACTATAAGATATGGGCATAGTTATTATTATTTAATTGTGACATTGTGTGTCGTTTTTTTTCACTGGCGCGGAGAATTCTTATATATGTTTTAAGAGTTTTTCATTTCCACCCACCTGGTGATTTTATTCAAGTTTAAGCATTTTAAAAGAGTAATTATGTATGCAACAAGTAGATTAAGTTTTTTGCTCGAGGCCAACCTTTTTATAAGTATGGGGCTCTTCCACTTTATTATTTCAATTGGTTAAAAAATTAACGTTGATTGTATCGGACGCTTATATTTTTTTCCAATTTCCCTCACGAATGATTTAATGTAATTTTATGTTGTAGCAGGAAGCAATTGCAATTGCAGGGATTTAAAAAAAAAAGGAAACATTTCGCCAATAGGAAGCCTTATGTCAGAGAATATTTAATAGAACGCCTTTCATCCATATTCCGAATGGGTATTAGTATGCCACGTGCATGATCGAGATTCGCCCATTCCCAAAAGGAAAGCCGAAGAATAATTTGCCTAAAAGCAAAGGGGGTCTCTTTTTATGTATCGAAAGCGCTCATTCATTTCCCCCGTGCTCCGAGGGAAATATTATAAGCATCAAAATACGGTCGGGCATCACGCGTCTGAGCCCGCTTCGGCGAGGGAGCGGACCTGCATCGGTATTGCGGGTACACATGTGTAGGTATTCTAGCGGTCGGTCGAGGTTATTTTCCTGCCTCCACGATCTTCTTCACCTCACCCCCGGCTCCGTGGGGGCGAGCGCGTCTTCCCTTTCGCGCCAAAGGGGATACCAGGTGGTAGTACAATCGCCCCGGAGAAGTAGTTCCTTTTTTCCAGCCATCCTATTCCCTTCACCCTCCCCCCATTTCTTCCAATCCCCTCCGGCCCGCACTTTCAATTACTTATCCCTCTCCTTGGCCTTGGTCACCCTGTTCCTTTCTCTCCCTTCCACGTCTCTCCCTCCCATCTCCCCTCCCTCAATCCCTCTCTTTCGATTTCAATCCCTTTTCCTGCATTACTTTTCGGGAGTAAATCTTTGCAAGAGCATTGAGAGAAATTGAGAGCCAGGTCGGAAAAGAATGAGGGGTTGAAAGAAGCGAGATTGTAGGGAAGAAGCGGGGAAATAAACTCATCGATCCCCTTGCCCTCGAGTAAAACCAAGCCGAGTGCAAGAACAGACTTTTGTGACCATCCTGCGTGATCATCAGTCAACGGGCATTGTAGTTAAAGCTATTATTTGGTAATATATATTTGGTAGTATATCTTTGTGCGTTGAAAATTGTAAACGAGAAAAAAAACAAGCACAATGTTAGAAAATAGAGTCCCTCTTAGTGAAAAGTGGAAACTATCAGTCATAAGTCCATTACGTTCACAGCCGGAGAGTTTTGTCATTATTATTTCATCGGTTTTCCAATCATCCATTAATCACTAATTATCTCTAGTATTTCCTCAGAGTGGCAGGAGACGAGGTGGAGAAAGGACAGAGGTGACGTTTTCAAGCCGGAGCGTAGAATTTGGATCAAGGACACAGTATCCTCATGCATCTGCCGAATCTCTTTGACAGTTACTGAAGCGTCTTCTACGTGGATCATGGGACGGGGCGCGAAGCACAGAATGAGGTGGCGGTGCACGGTAGTTAGTGCGTGAGTGATCACCCATGAGGCCAGGCGCTCATCACCTGTGAAGGCGTTTCCTTCAACCTATTTGCCACCCGAGGTTTTTTTTAGATCAAATTTGCGTTTATCTTGCCCGGAGTGAAGTCTGAGCGTTCTCCAAGCAGAAAACAAACGAATTCGAGTTCTTGTCACGTCATGCTGGTATCTGACGTTATTCATTTCCAGCAATTCGACCCCATGTGTGATAATTCGTCTTCATTTCTTACCCCTGTCGAAAGCTAGCATTTGCTATAAATCTTATGCATTGTATAATGCGTGTAATGATATTTTCTTGAAGAAAGACCCTGAAAAACTTATTTGTGAATTATTTTTCACAAAATATTGTAGGCATGCGCTTTACATACGTATTAGGAGCCGTGCAAGCTGCACTATTCACGGATGCTGAAATAATTTACCCATATTCATTCCGATTATTGATTTTAGCAATGCCCGTAAGTGAACGTTTGTCACAGTTAGTACCTGTTAAATGCAACCTACATCTCTATAACTATTACACTATTCAAGTTTCTATAGGTCTGGCTAAATGGAAATATGAAATACGTGGTATGTATAGAACTGTAGCTTATTGTCTATTTTTAATGTTTTTCAGGATTTTAAATCGATGCAAAAAAATATTATTTTTTAATTATAAATTAACATGCACACATGCTAGAAAATTAGGATCAAATTTTAAATCCTTGGAAACGACGCAAATCATCATTTTTTTATTTATCTCCAAAGTCGCTTCGTCTATAGTTCTTAGTGACAACATGAAGAGAGAGGACAGGAATTGGCATATCTCATATGCTACCTGATGCGATATCGCGCAATAAGTCTCTATCTAGTCTGATCTAGTGGGCTTATCACGCCTTTTACTACGAACCAAATGCACTGCAATCGACGTAAATACACCACACTTTGGGAAGTGTGAGTCTTGATTGATTGCTCCTTCAACTGCAACAGTTAATTCAAAGTACGAGTGTAGTACAAAGTATGAATTGTCTTCATAATCCCTGCAAGAAGCAGATGAAAACGTCTTACAATGATATGAATGGTTTTACGGAGGCATCCGCTTGGAACGGAACATTCATGAATATTTGTGCATGTCATGATAAAAAACATTTTTTAATACTAGTCCGGGTTTGATTCTCAGAAATCGATTTTCGATGTGAACAAAATTTTGAGGAAAACACATCTTTCTAAAAATTTCAAGGATGGTACTCTTTTGTTCATAAGCATCTTATTTATCAATTTTCAATGTTTAACTAATTCCTTCTAAATGAAAATTAAAAATAAATAATATATTGTTTGATTTGGCATAATTTTAACTTTCAATAAGGCACATGTAATTTACAGTCATGAAAAAAATATAAAGGTGTGCTTAAAAAAATATCAAAAAGACTAAGACTGTTTAAGTAACTGAACTTTGTTCTATAATCTTTCATTCTGTTTGTATTGTCACAATCTCAAGGCCTTAAAGAATGTACTATTAGAAATATATTAGATGCTAGTATTATGCAATGAAATAAGAAAATAAGGAAGAACATATTGGCGCTTCCGGAAAAATAACCTAAAATTTATTAAATTGCCTTTGTTTACCCTAAGATTGGATGATAAAGAAAGACGAAGAATTTTCCTTAAACTTCCGAGCTTTGCCTTTGGTGTTTCGGTGGTCATCTAGTGACCTAACCTGAACCTTATTTCTGTCTCCTTTCGTGTTTGAAAATTTTTTATTCTCTTCCCTTTTCATCAGCCTTTTTAATAATTAAATCTATAAGTATACAGCGGTCAATAACAGGAAACATTTAAATGTGATCACACCATGGCCTCAAAACTTTCAAGGTTCATGGCATCATCACTTAACATATTATCCTTTTACTAATAACTTGAGCAGGTGGATCGTTTTATCTATTTAGGCTGTGTTTTGGACGAAGGTGCAAAATGTGTAGGTAAGGAATATTATACGAGGAGGAGGTAATTGATGACGAGTACATTACTCATGAGTGTGAAAAAAATACTGGTGAAGACTAATTCACTAGTATGGAGTGTATTTTTTTATGGCTCGGAAACTTGGTCGTTGAGGCAAGATGAAAAGCGTAGGTTTGGAAGGTTTTGAGATGTGGGTGTGAAGGATGAAAATGACGGAAATGGACGGAAAAGAAAACGAACGAAGAAGTTTTGGGAACGGTAGGAGAGGAGAGAAGACTATTGGGTAAAATACAAGGAAGGCAGGAAAAGTAAATGCAGGGTGTACTGAGTAGTAATGGATTGTTGGTAAGGTGATAGAGGGTAAAATGTTGGTTAAGCGTGGTAGGAAGAAGAGATTAGGCTTTCTAGTTGGAATAAGGGTTGAAGAAAGAAAGAGTCAATGAAAAAAGGGTTATTGTAGAGGGTGTCCATCAGAAAATAAATAGCTTGCCAAAGTATGGACCTCAAAATAAATTTTCTGATACGTACAAAAAAGGATGAACTAACTTAAATTCTATGAACGTTACCTGCTGTCACCATACTCTCCCATGAGCAAAAATTACCATTTCTTTTTCTCAATTCAGTTGAAAGTATGCCTTCCTCTCAAGGAAGTGGTCTTCCTAGCCATCAATACCAGTCGCCAAGCACCCCAGGTATCTTCGTATGTGGCAGCATTGAGTTATTTTTTATACCAAGCACTGAAAAACAAGAGGGTGAAAACATAATTGCGATGGGAATATTTAATTTGATCCAATATATAAATTTATATTTTAATAAAAATATTAGTCGTAGTAAAACAACTAATGACTAAATGGTTTAGTTCAATGATGAGTAATACAATAGATTAAAAAGTAAATGATAAGTAGACTCCGTAAGGAACAAGTGGGCAAGCATATTGTTGGTGGAATCCAAACCTCTCCAATTCTGAATTATGCCATGCTTCGTGCCAGCGTTCGGTTATTGATATATATGTATACATATATACATACATATACAGTTTCGGAACGGATGCACTCCCAGATATGGAGCCTAAGGGTCGCGAGGCCATTGCTCTTCATTCATTTGAAGAAATCCTAAGCTCTTGCTCGACAGTTTTTTTCCCTTTTCGTCCCCAATTTAGAACAAGCAGCATTATTTCCCCTCCCCCACTCCCTCCTCCCTCATCCCCACAGAGCCAATCGCTGATAGGTCACACCCGCTATTCCGTCCCTCACCCCACTGCGCAAGGTTCGCGGAAGAAATCCTTTTGTCATCAAAGAGGAGGAGTTTTTTTTTTCTTTTTGGATCAGCACAAAACGGGAGAGCTTTGGGGAACTCTCTCCTCCTCTCATCTTCTCCCCTATCCCTCTCTCTTTCTCTCTGGTGATGCAGCTATTTCTCCTCTTTGCAAGAGGTGCCGGAGTGTGAGGTAAGAGTTGCGAAGTGGACGTAGGGAGGAAGGGCTGCACGCAGGCGCGTGCCACCACTCTGCCACCATCCCTCGAGCGATGAGTGCCACGGATATTCCGGTTTATGTTCTCTGCTTCGTAATTTTGGCTTTCGCGTCCGATTCCTCCGACTCCCACTCCACTTCAAAAGACACCACCGCCCTCCCCTTTGCTAATGATCCGACTCAATGTTCTCCCGCTGGCCTTCTGTCGCGGGGTCATCCCTTGACCTGACTGGGCCTTCCAATTTTATTTTTTATTTCGGCCTCGATAACTTCCTTCGTATCCCTTTCCCCTGTAGTAATCCTTTTCTTTAGCTCTTAACTGAGTGAGTTCTCATATAGTTTTATTTTTGTGACCAATCGAAATTAAACAAAGCAGTGGTTCCTTTAGTTATTTTAAAATCCACTGCATTCTAATCCGACACACATTTTGGTTGGAGAGCTTTTCTACTAATTAAGCGCCCTCGTATTATGTCTGAAATTTTCACAAGCGCATTCTTTTGTTGATTGTATTTCAGTTTGAGGTTATGCATGTAGGTATTGAAAAATATGCATTTTGCTGAGCAGGATAACATTTATCTTTGTATAGATAGTATTTATATGTATTTTGATTAAAATTTAATCACCCTTGATGCAGATGCTATCAAATTAAAATCAATTAGCTTTTGTGAGTAAAACTATGCAGAGAAGCAACAGAATATAGAATTCCTATCAAAGCACCCCTGAATCCCCTGAAAGGCCTTAACTGAGTGGAACGTAGTATTTTTGGTGTATACTCGGACAAGTCTTGAAAACTATTTTTTTACTTGTTTGTGTTGTGAAAGTAAAAACTCTGCTTAGAATGTCCGACTATATCTCATTGCATAGTCGAAGCAATGGTGTTACTTCGTGGAATGTGGTTCGTTATTATCCTTACTATTTCTCTATACCAATAAACCATATAATTCCGAACTATGAGGACATTTAAAACATATCATCAACATCATAGGTTATTAGTGCGACGATTAGTTTTAAAAAAATGTCCAAACTATCGTATTAGCTACCGATATCTGCATTCCCTCGTAGTTTCGTCAACGTATTCCATTTTTCTGCTCCTGATAGTACCTTTCTCTGTTATTTTTTTCTGGTTCTTTCAAGTATGTTCTCCAGTAGACTATCAAGCCACAAAATGTGCCCAATTAGTTTCCATCATCTTTTTCGGCATATCTTCCGCAGTATTCTCTCTTCTCCCACTCTTCGAAGTACTTTTTTATTTGTTAATTCTCCGTCCATTTTCTATTTTTATCATCCTACTCTAGCGCCGCGTTTCATTGCCTTTCATGTGGTGTTAAATTAGCAGTGTTAAGCCAATTTATGTGTGAGTAAATCTGTTAAATAAATTCGTCTTCAGTAACTCTCACTACTACTGTTATAAATTCCTCCCATACAAAAATTTGTGTGCCGTATATGATAATTTAATTATAAATGTCTTTAGAATAATATTTTATTTTCTGCCTGACTGTGCAAACCATGCTCTTCAATGAAGAATGGTATTCCTTCCAGAGGTTGTATTTTCCTGATGTTAGAATATTAAGTTTAAGCCAGTTTTTTACTATAAACATGTAATTTCTTTTGCCAGTTTTCAATTAGCTGATGTAGCTTTGTGACTCCTGAATACGAGTAACACGCTCTTGATCGTGTGATGCTGTACACCAGGGCTATCATGCATGGCCATGTGTTTAGTGCAAATGTAAACTTTGCCTTTAATCTGTCAAAATATACTCTCCATTGCTGCTAGTGTGATCCTCCTGTTTCCGAAATTATTGCTACAGGGCATTGTTTCCCAGCGTGGGGTGTGTGCCCTACTGGGTGAATACCCAACATAATGCAGGTATGTTGTGCCCTACATTATTAATATTTTGGTGAGCAATTAGAAAACAATATTGCCTTCGTCTCGTTAACGCCTACGTAGTTAAATATATCCTCAATAGACATTATGATAACAATAAATATTTATAATAATTGAAAAAGGAAAATTAAAAATAATTTTTTCAATGTTCCTTTTTTATTTGAAGTCCCCATGTACCTTAACTTTTTCTGAACGTGTTTGGCTGTCGTGTTAGATGGGACATCAAAATGAGTTTAGAACTTGAGCTGAGGTAGTATTGGACAAAGGATGAGAAACACCGCTTTAGGAGCAATATGTGAGACAAATGATTAGCTGACTTCATCATTAGATTATATCGAGAAGGGCTACTATGCTCTTTTAAATGGCAATTAACTATTTCATCTAACCATTATTAGATGCAAGGTGAAAGATTGGTGGTTGCGTACATTATTGCAAGATATTCTAACCTATTAAGGTTGACTTGATGAACGCCGCCTCCCTTCCTGATTTTTAAAATGAAAATAATTCTTGAGATAAGTTGTTTTAAAAGGAAAATATGCGGCAATTTCAATTCGTTTTTCTCAAAATGTTCTATTTTTCAAATTTCAAAAGGAGCGTTTGAGAGGAAAGTATTTTTTCTGTCTGGGATATAATTTTAATTATAATTCCGTTAATTTATACTGATGTAGAAGAATCGGCCAAATTCATATTCTAATTAATAGTGTGATAAAGTTTCATGAAATGTTTAAAAATCACCATGAATGTTATATTAATACTAAAATTATTAGCATGGGTTTATTTAATATTTACTTTCTGCCTATAACTGATCATTTGTGTTCGGATTATATCAATAATAATGTTTTCCACTTAGAAACCTTTTTTCATCATCTGAGTTAGTTTAACGAATCAGATATTTTGCTCAAAGCGTATTTTTATTCCATTTTTGAATAATATCATTTGGACTTACTTTTTCAATAAAATCAACCCATTTCAAGTTTTTTCTCCGCGTATGATGATATTTCAATTCATTTATTTTGTGTCAAGTTATTTTGTGTGTGCATTTATTATTAAACTTTCCTTTCGAATCGACTACACCAAGTAGTGATATATCATGCATAAAACACCTCCGTGGAAAAATCACTCGGAATAGCAAACTGGGTCAATAGCAATTAAATGTACTTTTTATTTAACATTGATATAGCCTTACAAACATTTCATTTCAATCTCCGTCATGCGGATGAAAAATCCCATGGAACTTAATGTACAGGGGAAGGAATTCATATGCACCCATGAGCGCCTCTTCATGCAGAATAACCGATTCAGAAATAAATTTTAAAAAAATGCGCGAATAACTACCGCAAATAATTTAGCAGAATCCATAAACTGTTATGACAGCATTTTTTTAGTCATCGCTGTGTTTTTAATTATTCCCGCGAATAGAAATTAGATCAGACCGTTTGCATTGGAAAAAACGCCGAAGGCATATTTTGCACATCATCGGTGTCAGCGCAAGGTTATGGAAATATAACAAAAATTATTTCACGTGAAATCGAGTCAAATGCGATTTACTAGATCCTCAGGCCATGGCATCTATTTATGTTTACGCTTAACTTCATATGTATAACTACCTAACCTTGCGCCGAGATTTTACTTGGCTCTTTTTAAATTTATAACGTTTGCCTTAACGTTAAGGTTTATAATGTTATGAATGATGCCACGTTATGTTTTAACCTTCTTGGTTGTTTCAATTCTTTTAATAATCAATATTTTGTCATTGTCCCTATATTATTAGGAGAACTTTTGAACACCCTGACCACAATCATGAGCGCGAAATCTTTATTTACTGAACATTCTCCAAGTAAAGAAAAGCACTTTTCTACTAACATTTTAGCAATGTCATCTATAATATTATTAGTCGAGATTTGGTTAGCATTTCGTTAGTGTCCTCAAAAGCAATTCACTTGCATTTCTAATTGTATAGGTAGGTACATAGCTTTTGCACTCTTATGTTCACTCTTCCTACTCCTGTTTTTTAAATCATTTTTCAACGCTTAAAAGTGTATTAATGTTTTCCTTGTTTGAATACTAGTAAAGGCTTAATTTTTTTTCTAGCGTATTCATGATTTGTTCTTCAAATTAAAAAGAAATTCCTTTGGATTTATTTTAATTAAAAATAGTTTTCCATATTTATCGAAAAGATTTTTTAGTTTATGTAACCAAACCTTTTAATTTGTTCTTTCAAAAAAGTGCATTCCGAATTTTATGCAAAAATATCAACTATATAAGCTATTGATTGTATTAATAACTCCAAAATTAGATCATTTGTATTTTTCGGATAATCTTTTTAAATAAAATTTTTGAACTTTTACATTCATTTAGTAATAAAAACTCATTGGATTTATGAATATTTTTCTGCATAAATAAGTAAAAGGCTAAGAAGATTGATTATTAAAGAGCAAGGTGGAAAATAAAAAAAATTCCTCAAAAAGCACTATAAATATGAATATCTCTCCACATAATCAAAAGATATTCAGAAATTTCGGATAATAATAAATACCTAAATCTAAGCATCTTTTTTATTTTCTGTTTTTAAAATATTATTTTCATACCGAGAATCTATTTGTAAATATTGTATTTTTATACTTCTTCGGAGTTATTTTGGAACTTCTAACATGTCCTTTCTATTTAAAGTACTGTAGCGCTACGCTTATTGGCCCTTCTCAAATCATCTTATTCTGAAATTTGCAGCTTTTTAAATTAGGTATGAAATGTCCTCTAAAGAATGAGATAGCAACGAGAACAGGAAGAAATGATGTATTTTTATATGTGTTTGCAGTTATCTGTCCCTGAAGTAATAAGAAGCTTGAGAAAATATTATTCTTTTAATAACAACTTTTTCAGAGTATCAAACAGTAA
>LYUA01000132.1:834389-844432 GCA_002093875.1 Calopteryx splendens
GGCGTGGCGTACGAGCGGCGCATTCGTCCGATAACCACATTTTACGAGCAAAACTTTATACTGCCCCCTGTGGTGGTGGAGTGGTGCCGGAGGACGTCGTTAAGCGAGCTCTTCCCTCACACTCCCCCATCCCGGCTTCCTTTTTTTCTTCCACCACACAAAGAAAAACGGAAGAAAGGCGCCTTGAGGTCTCCTCTCCGCACACGACGCACCCGGATGCAAGCCGATGAGATCTCCGTGGAGAAGCCGCGTTTACGATTGACCACTCCTCCCGCGGTCAAGGGGGTTATGCGAGGGGAGGGCCACGCTGGACCAGTTCGGTGAGAGCGAGGTCAGAGGTGCATGCCGCTCCCTCCCACGCCCCGCGCTCCGGTCCACTGCTCCCCCGTCGCCCGCAAAAGCCTTCCTCGGCGTGGTTTTCCTTAGCTCTTCCACGGGAGAGGTCCTTCTTTTATTTTATGCATCCTTCCGTTCGCTCCGCTTCACCCCGCTGAATGTGTGGGGCCCGGGGTTTTTAGAGGCCCGGCTCGGGGTCGGAAAGGCCATGGGTGGGTTGCTGGGGCCGGCATCAGTTATTGAGCAACTCGGGATGCGAGAAGTGGCGATATAAAATAGGTGGAGTTAAAAGCAGTGGGTCCTGTATGGGTCGTTGGGGATGGGGAGGGAGGGGGCGGAAAAGCGGCAGAGTATGGACTATACCAGGTCCCCAGGATTACGTCGCTTTGGGGATGAGCACGTGATTGTGTGCGTACGTGGCGGTAAATTCATTTCCAGGTGTTTTTTTTATTTCAAACAGTGAAGGAGATGTGAGAGCAAACAGTCTCGTTAAAAGTGAGCGTGGATTTTTTATAAGGAGTGTCTTATGATGCGCTTATTTTGCGTAGCCGTAAAAAGCTTGCCACCAACGACCGTCACATTTTTCCTAGATGTTAAGACGCCATTTGCGATCTTTGTTTTGAAGGCTCGCGGCTTTTAAGTTAAAATTTGTGCGTGGTTCATTAGCGACTGGAGTCGTCCTTTAAGAAATGGCTTCTTAATTCATTATTATCATCATCGCAATCTTCCATTGGCAGAAGAGGGATTTGGTTCCGGATGCTAATACCTACCTCCCAAAGTGCCTCAAACGACTGTTGGAGGTGGCAACAGTTGCTCTTTCATACAAAATTAGGTACAGGTAAGTTATTTACTTCATAAAATGCCATCATTCTGCGTGTATTAAAATGCAATCTCCTGTATTTTTTTCCATAATTTCATTACATATTGTTGAGGCATGCGATGTGGTGTTAACTGATAGCCTTGTCTATTTGTGAAGCACCGTTATTCCGTAAGTTTATTGTGCTTGGTCAATATAGCTTAAGGCATTACTTCGGCTGTCAATTCTAATGCCAAGTTATATATTATTTTCTCCTGTCCCCTTCTTATTCACTTCACAATTTTGCTTGGTAAAGGAGTTTCCTACCACATTTATACATTGCTTCTCCACTCTCTCCTCGTTTCTTTGTAGTCAGAAAGCGTTCTCGCCTCATCCAATTCAACCCTGAATCTATCAGTCGTTACGAATGGAGCGAGAAAGACAAGTTATATGAGGAGTACGGGGGGAGGGGTGTATTGGAATGGAAGCCAGGCCTTGTATTGCCACTTCTCGACTCATCTGACGTGACTAATGCGGGTTCCTGGGTGCTAGTGTACCCAAGCACCTCTTTCTGCCTCGCACCTCTTCCCCTCAACCACCTCCCAGCACACACGCCTCGCATGGCGAACCTCTCACCCCATACCAAAACCCCACTTCAAGTCGGGCCTCTCTCCTCAACACCTCTGAAGCGCTGGTGGCTCGCACATCACACCACCAGTCCCTGCTGGCTAGCGGGAGAAACAAATGAAACCCTCTTTCATCCTCTGCCATCCTCTTTCATGCCTCTGTGGGCGTGGGAGCGATTTCATTGGAAGCTTCGCTATTCCTCGGTGCCATTCATTCTTCCTCAATCTCAGCGCCCACAAATCACGCATTTTCTTGTTCCAATCGTCGTACGTTTTTTTGGGTGCTGTGGCTAATGTGTTAAACTCGAATACCAATGTTCTTATTCCCTCTCGATATATTCTGATTCGTTATTGAGTGGCGTAGGTGTGAAAGGAATTTTGAGTGCCATTCTGTGTCTACTTAATGGAAGTAGGAAATCGGATCTCTTGATGCATTGCGTTAAAAATAGTGAAATCAGCCGATGCGTTTCTCTTAGCTTTCCCTGAACTCTTTAGTACATTATACGTTCCTAAATTTTGTCACTATTCCTAAAAGCAGAAATTTCTTAAGCATACGGTTTCCCGATGGCTATTACATTTCGAAACTCTTCATTCATTACATACCTCTTATGATAATATTTGAGCAAGTATAAGGTGGAAAAAAAGTTCTTTGTAAGACTACTTACAACAATTCTGTAAAGGTAATTAGGGTATCATATACTTCAATAGGATGTATCTACACGTCCCGGAGTAAATCTTTCAGTAGATCATGTCCAGAACACGAGTTTTCCCATATTTAGAATAGGTGAAGCGACAGGGCACGCCTTTGTTAAAAATGTATTGTAAACAAATATTGTTTTTATTTCGTTAAGAAATGAGTTTAGCCCTTTCAGACACACATCATTCATTTTATATTTGTGTGAGAAAGTTAAAGGTTTCGCGTCCATATTTTAAGTATTGATCATATAGCTATAACTTTCGTGCAAAGACTTTCGTTGCTGTGTTACACATAACTGAACTATAAATGTGTTAAATGAGTAAGAAAGCCTTACATGTAGTTAAATCCATTCAGTAGGCTAATTTCAGACTTTGACAATTAGGGTGCCATGTGAATGCAGTTATGCCGGCTTTTTTGTTGGCCATTCTTAATTTCAACACTGCTCAGCTTATATTTTATGTATTGGTGGTACCCATCACATCATTCTCTCCCATTGGTCACCCCCGATTCCTTCGCATTTCCCACTTCAAATCTTGACTCCACTTGAGACACAAGGAGGGCTTCGACGGCGTGTGCTTTAACCGTGCCCGCTGATCGGTCGAGCACTAACTAAATAAATGACGGTCTCTGTCCGATCACCGAGTGCTGTATTTGAATTAAGTTTTGCCTATGATGAGGATCTTAGGGAGGGAGATAGGAATAGGGAGATAAAAATAGGGAGAAAGATATACATATGTCTGACTTTTCCATTTTCCATTCTCGCTATCGTAAACCAAATAATGACATGGACAAAAATAATACCAAAGTAAAGAGCTGTGTTATTTTTAAATTTTATTTATTAATTTTTCTACTTATTTACACAATTAAATATTTACTTTGTCATTTTATAGTTGTAAAATAATAATCTAACTACAGGCTCCTCAATGGGAGTCATAGCCGTGACTTATCATATCCAAGTATTATGGACATATAAAATGAAGTACCATAACTTTGACATATTTAATAAGTTTGGATTTATTCATGCATAATTCTAGAAACATCCGATATATAAGATATCCGGGGGATACTTCAATGGCCATAAAAACATTGTTATTTTTATATATATTGACGGTCATTGGAGTTTCCCCTTAGTTATCTTAACTAATTTAGGCCGTAGAGCTCAATTTTTTCGTTCATCTGAAATATATGTATTAAGTCATAAGTATTGTTTTTGTAAATTTCCAAATTCGATGTTTTGCGTATGTAGAATTATATGATATCATATCTTATTCCTTATAATTTATAAAATGAAACAGTTGAGCCATGAATTGATTTTGTGTATCGTGAACCTGTACTATACTTGTGTTGGCAGTTTATTTAATGTATAAATAATGTGATAATGATAGTGGTTACCTACTGTATCGGGTTTGATATTTCTCTGCCAAGTCACAATCACCGTTCTTCCTGTGGAGAAGAATTACTGCTCAGGATATTCGTACTTCACATGATTGTAATTAGGTCTTTGTGGGATTTGAAGTGTGAAATCGCTGTATCAGCTACCTATAGGCCTATTAAAATACTACATAAGGCATTTATAGAGCAATAGATTGTTCCCTATGCACTCAATGAACAAAGTGATAGTTTGTACATTCCAATGGACTAGTCTTCCTCTTAAGATAACTGATAATTTGTCACACAGTATAACAGTTTCATGCTTTTGTTTTCCTTCTGTATATCTATATCTACCTACATAACACCCAGCAAGCCACCTCTAGTGTATTTGGCTGGGAGTGAGTTCACACCAGGCATACTTACACTAAAGCAATAACTCTTCTCAAAGACGGGTCATTCACCACATAAAGAGACGCAAGAAATTGTAATGTACTCTATACCATAAGCTTCACATGCAACTACCACGCACGAAGGGTAAAGCGCAACAACGTTTTAAACTACAAAAAGGGACACATGCATGCTAGTGGGTGACTTAACTATCAGGTCAAACGAGTGCTTGGCTAATAGTTATACTTAGATGACTGGAGTCGCGCTTTCTCGGCGCCTTACTCTGACTGTATGTGTCCCAATCTATTGATGGTAGATTTATATCGCCGGTGACTTTAATTCCACAGTTGATATATTTTGAGGTGGTCACTAATATTTGTGTATCGAGCGTGTGTAGGGCATCAATGTTGGATTTGGGGGGTCTGAGAAATGAGCATATAAGTATACTTTTGTGATTTCGGTCCAATTTATTTCCAATAACTATATGGTGGTGACCACTAAGTTGTGAATTGACTGCAATAATTACTCCCCCTCCTGATCTTTCACTTCTATCTCGTCTGTATACGTTGTTACATTTAGGGAAGACTTCCCCATCTTTATTATATTTTGTAAGCCAACTTTCGGTCCCTATGGCTATGTCAGCCATTGTGCACTGGAAAGGGTTTTCTATATCTGTTCTCTTATTTTTTACGCTGCGACGATTTGGTGCAACGATATTTATTGGATCACCTTCCATCCGTTTAAAGTTTATTTTTTGTGCGGGCGTTCACTGAATCTTTACTTATGACTCTGATTACTCTGTTTACAATAACTTCCCTGGCATAACGCACTCCCTCTCTGATTTCGTCGATTACTATGTCCTGATAACATTCAACCATATTTTAGTCATATTAGCCGAAAACTTATTTTATCTTGTTTTCTCCCTCGACCTCGTTTAGAAGCTGGGGCGCGCGAAAATCGAAGGGACATCACTTACTTCTGCAGCTCGACACGTTAAGATTTTCTACCAGTAGAACTAGGGTGATATTGCTTCCTTTGAACATAGCTACTCACTAAAAGTTACTATTCATACTTCCCGGACAGTAATGTTTCTGTTTGGGTTTCTCCAAGTGAAACTTTGAGCTAAATCTCTTTGATCGTCGCGAACAGGGAGCTTTATCTCTCAGGGTTAGTGAAGATAGCTGTGTCGCTCAATAATCCCAAGCAAGGAGCGCAAAGTACCTCTTTCTTTATCGCTTAGGAGCATAAACCAACTGCATCGCTGTCTTGATCTTTTGAGCCATCGTAAACTTGTTTCAGCGCTCCGGAGTTAAAAGCATCTCTTTATGCACTTTAACAAACGGTATATTTGATTATGTGATCTTCAAAACGTTGTCTATAAGTACGTAGAACAACTAATTAATTCAAGCAAGTTTACCTAAGTAAATTTCGTAACAATTAGTTCATTATTAATCGATTCCGTATAAGGTTTAAATTAAAATTGAGGATTTTATTTTGAGAATTATGACTTAGTATTTAGGTTTATGCAGGCGAAAATCATTTACCTCGTTAAACATAGTAAATAATAAATTTACAATTGAGTTATTGGTTTATTTTTATCAGTTTTCTATCCACTATATTCGTTCATTTAACCGACAAAGTATCCTATGTATCGTATTGTACCATAATAGGTTTGGCTTTCAAGATACTTTCCTTATTGGAGAGGAAAGAAATTTATCCACACATTTTTTAATTTTAATTTTTTATATCGTTTTATAAGTACATTATCAAATATCAAATACGGCTGTTGGGATTATGGTACTTACTGTCACTATATTACTTCCGAGGTCACTGGAACGCACCAGTAAAAACGCAAATTATGTGTCCAAAGATCGGGTTGAAAGTGTATGAGTGTCCCATTCAGCTAATGTTTTCTTGTAGATCCTTGCAAAGAGCCCAATATTTCCGAAAATTCACGTGACCACTTTCAACTAATGGAAAAATGTTGAACAATTCTATACATAGGTACTGAGCCTAAGGTATGCGATAGATATTGTGTAATTGGGGATGGGTAAAGGTGCCGGAGGTCACCAGGGAAAAAATCACCTTCACCGCGGCCAAACACCACGAATTAATGACAGGAAACTCGACCTTCCTTGAAGTGGACGGGAGATTCATCCACCGGAAATACCGGGCTCACCCATCGCAGTGAGTTCACATGCATTTAAATAAAAATATTTTTAGCTCTAACAATTGTTATATGCACTAGCATAATTTTATTTGGTACAGGTACCCATGACAAAAACTCCTAGGTGTAGAATGGTGGTTAATCCTCGTAGGGAAGTAAGATCGAATGAAATTATTCTTTAAAGCTTTAATTTTTTTAAGAATCATAAATTCTGCCATAATTCACCGTGCTTTATAAATTCATTATTAACCTATAAATTGTATTGAATGATAATATGGGCTTCTATTATCAAATAATCTACGGTTATTTGATATTACAGGGCCATATTATCACTAAGCAATAACGTGGTATGAAGTACCTATTATAGGATATTTTAAATAAATTAATTCAAGTATTATTATGGGCGGTTTTTCTAGTTTAGACTGTTAGATAGTCATAATGTACAATATTTTATATCTGTTTAGGCGTATTATTAACCCATCTGTAAAATATGTTTGTCACAAATTAAAATGCTGACCTTTAAGATGAACTACCTAATGGATTGACGCTCATTATTACACGAGTTTTAAAGATTTTAAGTGATAGAATATTTTTTTTTCTTTCACAAAAAAATTATTGGCAATTATGAGGCCTAAGTATACTAAATATAATTTAAAATTATTTGACGATGATAAACTTTTGCATATGTCTTGCAGCAATTGATGAATGAATAAGCCCAGTAATAATTATCCATAGCCTATCGTTTGAAATGCTTTTGAAAAGTTCATTTAAATTTTATGTAAGGTATTAAGTGAAGACGTTCTGAATTGAAGCACCTTGGAGAAATTAATTAGTCTTAATTGTTGTTATTGTAGATCATTTAAATGTGACATTCTCTTCTCATTTGTGCTGAATGATGACTGTGTCCTCATTAAAATTATCCTTTCGGGTTCCTGGCCTACGTGAGCTGCTGTCTTTAATTAGAAAATTTTATTTTTATTATGCACACAAGTTATAAAAACAGAAATGAATGTTTTGAAATTGCATGCATTTAGATAACTTCTTTTTTCGAACTGTTTCATATTTTTGTCAAAAAAATATAGTTTGGAAAAGGTTTAATGGTTTTAGTAAGAAATATCCCTTTAAAAACATTGTGATAAGGCTATTTTTCCTCTGCCTATTTAAATAATTAATATCAACTGAACCCAAATTGTATTGAATTTCAATAAAAAATTATGAATATCTGATGCAATTCTTTAAAGAAACTATTAAGGAGGTATTTTCTTGCGAAACATTTTCCCATTTTGAATACTCTATACCCATGGCATGTGTCAAAAAATTTCTTTTGGGTGCAGTGTTTTGTGAGAGCTTCGAAATTTTAATTCCTACTGTAAACCTTTAACGTTTACTCCCTAACTCCAGAAGATTAATTCTCTCCCGCCTACTACATTTTTGTAGTCAATCATTCCTAGGATCTTTATTGTTGGAACAATGACTAGTTTCCGTACACCAAACTTTCTCATCTACTGCCTGGTAAATGTCTATAGTTGGAAGATGAAAATACAATAACGTTTCATCCAAAAAAAACCAATACCAGCAGAAAAGAGTGTTTGAAAATGCAAATTTTGCATTTCTCTATCGTTTTCGGCTAATTATTTCCTTCTAAGACACTTATCTTTATTTTCTGAGTAATGTGAGCGCAGTGTCCTTTGAAGAGAGTTTTAAACTCTGTGGAAATCACGAAATATTTAATTCGAAATTACCAAAGTAGTGGAGACGTAACCGGACTACCGTAATAAAACATTTCGTGGAATCTAAAAAGTTTAATATTCTCTTAATGATGGTATTTCGCAAAGTAAAGGCTGGAACCATTGATTCTACACTAATTTGCTCATTTCCTATTACTTTTATTTTTGGACAGAGAAGTTTGTACCATTCAATATTCTATGCATCATTTATGATTTCTTATTGATTTACTATAGTCATTTGATTACTTATCATTAATTCCTCCATTTTGGAGGTTTCCACTGACTCGCATGCCCTACTCAAATATCCCCTCATTTTCACGAGTTTCATTGTCACTGTCTCAGCACCATGAAATATATATGACATGGTTGGCGGGAAACTGCTAAAATTTTCCCAGCTACGTAATAACTGTCCCGGAGGGCATTATGATTACCCTTTTCCGCGATACGCTTATTGTGGGCACTTGTCTGCTGAGTTCCATGTCCATCTCTGTGGTAATATTTGGGGAAATACGACTGTTTCGCATCCCTTGCTTAGTAGGGGAAGTCATGTATGAAAGCGATTACAAGTGAGGAGATCTTGTATTACCATGAGAAGTTCATATTATTTCACTGAAGCGAATATAACGAAATATACCTATTTTCATCTTTAATAAAAACTTATTAAGTAAAATGAAAATTATACAAATAATACGATGATAGTATAATAATGCAGTATTTTTATTATTTGTTATAGATTCATCATATTATGTGTCATCTGATTGTCCACTTATGAATTTGAGGTGCTCATGATCTATGAAGGAAATTATCCAAAACCCCAGCTTGAAAAGTCTCCTATTATTCATTTTTAACCGTTTTTACCGGTAATATGACGACAATGCCATTACGTAATTAAATATATTTTGCCGAAAATATAATTAAATTATGTATCATTTCATTATTTCTAGGTTATTTAATTCCTTGATCGATTAAATATTTTTTATTTATTTCCTTGTAATGTAAAGGCTCTATTGCATTTAATTCCCAATGCACGTCAATCAAATTTATAACTCTCATTTTTAAAATGTAAATAAATTAATCAGTATAGGAAATAATGCATATTTAGAGGATTATGAGATATGATGGCATGTTTTTCGTTCTCTCTCTTTTGTAGCTAAGTTTATTTGTGTTTATCCTAGAATTTCTACTGAGCGGATTTGATTAGTTTCCTTCCACTTACCAGTCCATATATACAAAATACTGACTGCAAAACGGAAAGAGGACGATTTATTTTATATAGTTTTTAAAATTCAAAGTTCCAATTTACGCCCTCGCGTGTATATCAGATAAAAATCTCCATCCGAGTGTACCGCTTTTTCTCTACAGGGTCGTCAATGACGAAAATTGAAAATTTAACTTCCTAAAATAAAAAAATCTATTGTTTCCGTTTAAGTCAAAATAAAATTTGTAAGCTCGATGAATTTTAAATTATTAGTTGGTGGTATTGGCAATTAATTAGTGGAAACGATTCGCCATGAAAGGTCATCTCAACTGATGACTTTATAGTGGAAACTTAGGTAGTGCATAAATAAAATTGGGAAAAAAAGTCTTTTTGTTGTTCCATGAATTTTATAGCCATTAAATTTTTTAAGTAGTCATAATGATCAGGAACTCCAATGAGTATAATTTCAAGTGAAATTCTACAAAACACATGAGCGAAGGAGCGTGCATTGGTGAAACTAATGTTCGAAATTCAGTCTGTTCAGTATTTTACTGAGATAAAAATTTTTTTTAGAAATAGGATCAGATAGATTCATTGAACTCTCATAAAATACTTGGGTGCTAACATCTCCCCTAAGAGGTGATGGATTGCTGGAGAGTGTGATAGAGGGTTGAATGTTGGTTTAGCGAGGAAGAGGGAGGAAGAGATTAGGCATGTTGGACGGAATGAAGGGAGGCA